>JAWZTI010000015.1:24627-121764 GCA_039880955.1 Chlamydomonas urium | reverse complement strand
TCGCTCACCTGTACAGCCCCCACACTGCACCGTCCGCCGCCACCGCCACCGACGACATTTCCCTGAGCGGCGACGTCGCGGGGTTGGGGGGGTCGAAGAAGGGCGAGGGATCCGCCACGAAGCTGGCGCTGGCAGGTAGCGAGCCTGGGCCCTCCTTACCTCCAAAGCCGCCCCCCCCACACATGTTGATGAAGGGCTGCCAGCCAAACAGCATGACATACCTGCGTGCAAAGGGTAGGGGAGGCAAGGTGGCAGGCCAAAGCAGGGCTGATTCGTGAGCGGCGTGACATAACATGGGCTGCGTGCCCAACAGCATGCTGTGGCTGAGCCCGCACGCAAAGAAGGCAGTGAGCGTTTCCCCCCCTCGCCTTTCAGCACCGCGCCACTTCCCGCGCCGCGTCTCCCGCTGGCCTTTGCTCGCGCTGCCCTGTGCCCTCCCTCAATCACCCACATGTTGCACATCTCGTCGTTATGCGTCCCCCCTGACGACGTGGCGACCCGCTTGTTTGAGGAGTTAAAGTCGCAGGTCACCTTGAGCCTATCACCTGGCCACAGCGTGCTGGACTGGACAGAGTAGAAGGCCTGGGGCAGCTGCGGGTCACCGCGGGCAAGCTCCTCGCGGCCTGCAGAGGGCAGAGGTGCAGAGGAAGGGTGGGTGGAGGTAGGAGCAAGCGGACGGCTGCTGCATGCAGTGGTATGCATAAGGCAGCTGCGGGTCACCGCGGGCAAGCTCCTCGCGACCTGCAAGAGCAGCAAAGAGGGGGACGGGAGGGAACGGGAGGGAACACGTGAGGAGGAAGGAGGCAGAGGGAGAGGTAGGTGGAGGCAGGGTGCAGGTTGAGAGCTGGTGCAAGGGCTGGTGTGCCTGGGGCAGCTGGGGGTCACCGCAAGCAAGCTCTTCGTGGCCTGCAGGGGGCAAGGGTGAGGGAGTGAATGGGAAAGAAGTACACAAAGGGTGCCAAGGGGTTGGAGGGCTTGACACCCGCTTGTTGCAAGCCACTGCACGATGTGTTTTCCCTCCACCTCGCCCCCGCCTTGATCCGCACCAGCTGACCACCATCCTTTCTCCTTCCCCACCTACAATTCTGTCGCCACCCGTGTCATCCCCCCCCTCGCCCTTCTTGCCACCCGCCCCCCCTCCCAACCCCCCTTGCCCTCCATGCTCACCCGAGTGGTCCCACTTGTCGCGCGTCATGTACACACTGCGCCCCAGCGCGTGAGTGTGCACCCGCACTGCAAACGTGGTGAGCGGCTGGTGCCCCCTGTAACAGCACTCGTTGTCCACCAGGTAGCTGGGGGTCTGCGGCGGTATCACAAACCCCGTCGCAAAGGCCATGACGCCTGCCGAGTAGGGCACGGCCTGTGGCTTGAGCACCAGAGTTACGCCCGAGTGGTCGTCCTTGGGGCGTTGCTTTGTGAGGTAGTGCACCTGGGCGACGATGTAGCGGATGCCCGTGCGGGCGCCGACGCTGAAGCCGACGCCTTCGGGCAGCGACAGGTCGGGGGCGTTGCGGCCCCAGCCATACATGATGTTGGTGGCTGCGAGGGGAGAGGAGGGAGGTGGGGAGGCGGGAACTGATAGGAGGCCATTGGCAAGCACAGCGGGTGGCAGGTTGACACCAGGCATACATGATGCTGGTGGCTGCGGAGCGAGAGACAGGAAGAGGGGGGTTAGGGTAGGATTCGATACAGCGCTGCCGGCAGGAGCGGCTGCCACGTGCAGCCCCTGGCTGCCTCGCCACTCTCCTAGTCCAGCAACACCTTACTGCCTCTCCACCCTCCCTGCCCTGTTGCACCAGCTGACTCCCCACCCGCACTGCGACCTCCCGACCCAAGAGCACCAGCCCCTGCTTCTCACCTCCATCCGCGCACGTGGGCAATCCGGTGCACTCCCACACAGGTGACGGGTGCTGCGCATCGGGCTTCTTGTATGGCTCCCTGCACCCGTACAGCAGGATGTGGTGTACCACATCCATGTGTGCGCGGGGGATGACGCCAGTCATTTTCATCGGCTGCGCTGGCAGCTCCACCGTGGTGCAGACATACCTGGCATGCGCAGGGCAGGGCGTACCACAGATGTTGGAGAATCGACAACTGAAAGTGCAGCTTTAGCGCATGCATGCAGACACTGCTCTGCTGCTGCACGCTGTGCCCTTAGCCTGGCCGATTGATGCCAGCTTGCATGCATGCATGTGGTACAGCGGTGGGTCTGCTCCCCAGCTCACATGTCATCCTTGGTTATCTGGAAGTCTGGGACCGTCAAGTTCAAGTGCAGTGTGTCGTGTATCGTTGCCTGCGCAGCTGTTGCTGCTGCCTGCGCTGCTGGGACCACCGCAAGCACCACCAGCGACGACAGCGCTCCAGCGCATGCCCACGCTTGAAAGGGGCTCCGCGACATGCTGCCAATTGCGCAACTTGCAGCAAGCGTTGCACGGGATCTGCCGTGACGCTGCTCGCCACACCTGTAGGGTATGTTTAAATTAACAAGGCAGCAAGTTTGCCATGCTGCAGCCTCGGCCACGCTAGCAAACGCTCCCTACAACCATTTTTCGTTCGGTTTGCGTTTGGGTTCAGACAAACGGTGTGGGCAGGTCGGTCACCTGGTTCTGGCAGCCTGCGATGCAAGGCTAATCTGGCGGCGCAAGACAGGCAGCAATGAGTGCTGAGGACGGTCAACAAGGCGCGGAGCTGTCCAGGCAAGGCACTGCCATTCTGGGCCAAGCAGGTTTTGCAAGTCCCTGCAACAGGTCCATGCCTTTGCCACCTGAGCAGGTTCAAGATCTATACAAAGACTGGGGACTCAGGCACGTCTTCCCTGTATGACGGGACGCGGCTGCCAAAGGACTCGGACTTCTTCAAGGCCCTGGGTGAGGCGCATGGCCCGAACAGGGTCAGACAGTGGCCTGCGTCAGCAGGGACCAGGTTCAACTGCGCCAGCACACATTGCGGCGGCAATGCGTCAGATGGGGAAGCCGTTATGATCAACAAACAAACAGCCAGTTGCCCTGTACACCACGCCTTTCCTGGTCCCTTGGTGGTGCGTCATTGCATGCATCCTGACCCATGTGACAGGCGATGTGGACGAGGTGAACTGCGTGCTGGGGCTGGCGCGCGAGTTCCAGACCCAAGAGTGCCAGCCTGTGGGGGAGCAGGTGCGAACAGCAGGGAGTTTTTGGAGGCGTGGGTGGGGGCTGCGCATCCCCTCCATCCAGCCCTTTGGCAGAAGTTTCAGCCATCAATCCCAAAATATGACACAGGGCACGGGCAAGGGGAACACAACAGATGAGAGGACGACGAGTTGGACATACGCGACGCTGACTGTAGTTGTGGGGTCAAGCCTGCCAGACCTGAGGCAGAAGAGCTCCTGGGCACTAGGCAGGCAGTTCATCCCTGGGGCCCTTACATGCCGTCCTGCTGGCATGACACATGCTGCTGACGCGGCAACTCCCCCTGCTGCTGCTGTCGTGATGCAACACCCCTGCTGCGCAGCTTGAGGTCATCCAGTCCCGACTGTTTGATGTGGGCTCCGCTGTGGCCACACCCACCAGCAGCGCCTCTCAGGCCAAGGTGCAGCACACAAGATTCGACGCAGCACACACCGCACTGCTGGAGGTGAGAGTCTCGTAGGTGTCTCGGCCAGGCCGCCCCTTGCTGAGGGTGAAGCAGCATACTGCAAGGCCTGTCCCTCGCGTTCAAGTGTTCAAGCAGCCATGAGGCAGCTCTGCGGCTTGACGGTGCATGAGCCAGTGCACAAGTCAAGCCATCGAACTTTGTTCGTCCCATCAACGCATTTCAGCATTGCTGTCCCTCACAACCGCCTCCGTGTTTGTAGCCTCTGCACGTGTTACCCGTGATCTGCTGCACTTGATATCCGCTTGCAGCAGCATCATGAATACGCTGTCAGTCAAGGAACACACATTTGCCTATCCGTCTCCTTCCCACCCCCCTGTGCCCCACTGTGAAGCCCCTTGCCCAATCCCATTGGCCATCCTGTGGCCCGTCCCTTCACCTCTGTTGCCCCCTCCCATCCGAAGCCCCGTTGTGCAACCTTTTATTCCCCCTTCACCCGTCACAGGCGTGGATTGACGAGCTAGACAAGCAGCTGCCGGTGCTGCGCAACTTCATCCTGCCTTCCGGAGGGAGCATGTCGGCGTTCCTGCACCAAGCCAGGGCCATCTGCAGGCGTGCGGAGCGCAGCGTCATCCCCCTGACGCGCGACGCCAACGTCGATCCGCAGGTGTGATGGGGGTGACTGTGCAGACCTGTCAGCCTCCCCTCAGCAACCAATAGCCTAGATTTTTGCTAGGACTATTGCTGTCAAGCGTGGTTGCATCCAGACCCCCCTGCCTCAGCAAATGAAGTTACGGGTTGACTTGAACTGCAGTACGCCTAGCTTGAGCTTGCCAGCCACGCCTGCTGTTCATGGCGTCTCACCCACACCGGTGCTTGCCATGCAGGTTGCAATCTACCTGAACCGGCTCAGCGACTACCTGTTCACTGCGGCACGCTTCGTGGTGAGCTTTGCTCTTCTGGGGGCAGGGGTTCTGGGTGCCGAGGGCTGTGCTGCTGCTTCTCGAGCTGTTGCTGGCAAGCAGAGCTGTCAGCAGCAGAGCCCATTCCCAGCTCAGTCTGGGCCAAGCTGAGCGGTGCGCACGCCCTCACTCTCGTGCACTGCACTAACACACTGACTGCAGGCCAAGGCCCAGACAGGCCGTGAGACTGTGTACAAGAAGGGTGCGTGAATCAACAGGCTGGCTTGGGAAGGACTGCGGGACTAGCATTCTGAAGGCTGCGAACTCTACCATCTCACATGTTAAAAGAATGCATGCAACATGCATACAAGACCGATGCCTTCACCTGCCATGCTCTTGCGCAGCAGCAAGGTCTGCTGGCTGTGGTGCGTGTAAACTTGCTGTATGGCGAATGTGCATGCAGGCGTGCATGCCTTGTGCATTTCTAAATAGCAGGCGTTTTTGAAATGGTGCTCCCACACCAGTCACACAAAACAGCTGACTCATGATGCTGAACAGCCAGCAGGCTGTGAGCCTTTCATCTTAGGGTCATGCTTAGACGACTCTGCGAGCTGTACCTCGCAGCTTGACTGCAGTTGCACAGAAGTACCGCACACCTGCAGCAGTGCCAGCCAAGTTGAAGCCTGTGAACCCCATCCCAACGCATTCTTGTCGAACACTGCGCGCGCCAGCTGTCTCCCGCACTTTGGAAAAGCTCATGCACTTACATTCCTTTCATGCCATTGGGTGGCCTCCAAACAGTAACCAATTCACGCGTAAAGCAACCCAGCACTGCCGCAGGGCCGGCGTCCAGCAAGTCAGAAACACAAAGCAATGTGCCCAAGAGTCACGACTTGCAAAAAGGGCCTGACAGGCTTGTCAACACAGGAGTGCACAGGTAATTCAACAAACAGACACATTCACAACCATGCTCTACTTGCATGTGGCAGCATGGTCTTCATCTCCGTGCTCGAGTCGTATAAAGGCCGGGCAAGCCAAACCATCGTGTATGAAGGGTGCTGACCTGGCGCCTACATTTTACGGTGTCAGTCTACTTTTCAGATGAAGGCAGCAACGTACTATACACGAGCACGTATGAGAGAGAGCTGCGCCCAAAGCCAGACACAAAACAGCGGAATTGACCGACTTCCAGCAAAGGCGCTCACAGTGCATGCACGCTTGTTTTACAGTCTGGTGCTAGTTTGAAGGGGTGAATGGTTGGCATATGCACCGGGCAGTGCGTTGTCGCTCACACCACCCCTGCAGGGGGGTTGATGTGCTGAATCCAGTGTGAATCAATGTATACCATGCTTTCTTACATTTCAACTGAATGTGACATAGCCAGGGTGTCAGCCCTTCCTTGCCCAATTTTCCCTCCTTGACATGCTCCCATGCGGTGCCCTGCCTGCTGGCCAGCGTGAAGAAGATGTGGCCCCCCCCCCTTCCCCTACATGCAGAGGTCAGGTGAAGCTGTGCGATTGTGCCATGGATCGCCCCGAGGCACACTGCCAGAAACAGCCCCAGTGCCAACACATGGTCACTGAACTGTGCCTGGTCCAAGTACCCATGGTTCATCCCGTCCCCAGCCGCCGTGCACGGAACGCTTTGGCGGCGGCTGCATTGAGGGGGGGCGGAGCCATTGGCGGGTGGGGCGATGGTTTGGTATGACCATCGGCAGGTGAACCACCAAACCCTGACGTTGGCAGTGGACTGGAAAGAAGCCCTAGTAGGTTCCCTGCCCCTGACAAGAATGCGCTGCTTGACATGCCGCCGAGCCCTGATCCTAGCCTCAGACCCAAATCCCAACTCGATGGAGGGGAGCCTGGCCCAAGTGCACCCATGCCGGTGCCAGGTGCCCATTGCAGGCTGCGTCCCCCAAACGCGATGGGGGCTGTGCTGGCAGTCTGCAGCATATCTCCTGCAGCTCGGGAACAGGCATACGGCTGCGGGTGTTGCTGCTGTGCAGCGTCACCTGGTTGGAGGTCATCCTGGCCATGCAGGTGTGGCCTGTCCCTCCCTATGCCGGGGCTTCGCTGGGCAGGCGCCTGTTCGCCAGGCATGGTGTCCAGGATTGACAGCAGGCCTGCAGGGGTCACAATGCAATGGAAGAGAGGTGAGGGGCACGCACATGCAGCGCAGAAGCAGATTGTTAAATATGCCTGTAGCACTCAAGCAGAGCATTGCACGGCCAGCAATCAAGGGGCAACGGTGCTTCCCTGTACACCCCTGCTACCACGGCTGGACTCACTCTTGTAACCGCTGCGCTGTGCGCCCCAGCTGCGCCCACCAGCACCGCCAGCGCCAAGCGCCTGGGGTTTGTGCTGTCCAGGCGATGAGGGCAGCTCAGGGCCCCACTGCTGCCGCCGAGGCGAGTTCAAGCACAGCTTCTTCAGCGGGCTGCCGTGCTGCGCAGCAGGGTTTGGGTCCGAGGCACGGCGTTGCCTGGATGCTGTCTGGCTGCAGCCGGCCCCAGCATCTGCCCCAGCGTCTGTGTGCTTGACATTTGGGCTGTTGAATAAGGCGGGAGGGTCGGCAGCAGCATGTGCAGCCGTGTGCAGGGGCTCCGGCAGTGAGCAGGCACGGACATGTGTAGGCTGCGTGGGACGCCGGGCCACAGCATGTGCAGCACACACCACTGGCGCAGCGGCATCCCAAGCTCCACAGGCCGCAGCAGCATCTTTCAGTTGCTGGCAGCTCGCTGGTGCAGGCGAACAGGGCTGCTTGCCGTCATGGTCTGCACCGGTGCAAAGGAAAGGAGTTTGTGAGACTATAATCAGCGGCATAGCACACGCACATGCAGCACCATGCCGATGAACGCTGCTTGCAGCCATGATGCTGGTTGCCTGCAGTTGCTGCCCTACGCTGCTCTGGATGAGGTCTGGCGCAGATGCGTTTCCAGACGATCAACCGCAAGACGCACCCTTCAGGGACTCGGCATCAGCGCGGAGCATTGCCACAGCGAAGCCCTTGTTCAGCCAACTTGACCAGGATGCAGCAGGCGCGTTTGACCAGTCCGATACGCTCTGAGAGGCGCTGGGGCTGCAGATGTTTGCAGGATTGTCCGCTGCTGCTGGGTAGGAAGGCCCAGGGAGATGCGCCGGTGCTTCGGTTTCTTGCCCTGCTGGTGGGAGAGCAACACTGCATGGCGCGTTGCCTGCACCGCAGATACCTGAATGTACATGGTCTGCATCGCCTGCGTATAAGGACACGGATACCACGAGAGCATTGTTCACGTTGAATGTGAATCTCGAGGGAGCAGGTCTGGCATTTACAGTGCTGCACACCTGACATAGAGTGGCACCCAACAGTGTGACAACAATCAGCTAGCAGCTGCCTTGCGCTGCCACCTTCCAGCGCAAACACCCTGAGATGCACCACTTACCACGCAGTACGTTGCGCGCGCCCTTGACCGAAGGTGACGCCTCAGTCTCATCACAGCTCCTGGGAGTGCACATTCGGGAGCGGGGTGTGCCATGCACACTCGACCCGTCCCCAGGCCCACCAGCATCTGACACAGCAGGCAGCCGGGGTACTGCCAGCGGCGAGTCAACTGTCACAGCTAGCATAACACTTTCCCCAAGCCCCTCTGCCTGGCTGCAAGTGACGACCGCTAGGTGTCTGCCCAGTTGCAGCTGGCGTGGGCGGACCACACCATCCAGTGAAGCACCGCCGATGCTGGCCGCTGCACCTTCCCTGGCTGCAGGTTTGCAGCTGTCGGGGTACTCTGCCCCCAGGCGTTTGAAATGTGCCGCCGTTTGCACTGATTGCAGGTGAGATGTGGACACAGCGAGAGGCGGGCTGGCAAAGGCCAGATGCAAGGCAGTCGTTCCTCTAGCAGCTGCTGTCTTGGTGAGCAGTGAGCTGGGGGGGGCGAGATGGTGGTGGGGAGCCGCTTGCTGGGGGTCTTCCTTGCAACAAGCAGTCTCTGTGTGTGGTGCCAACCATGTGCGACGCTTGTAGGATGTCGTACGTGGACGCGTCGGAAAGTAGATGCGTCGATTGCCACACACAAATAAGCCTGCGATGCAAGAACGACATTTAACAATAGCGCGTTGGTCTCAGCACAACACAAGTGTCATAGCAGGTGCCTTTGCGGGCCCAGAGGACCTTACCTTTCAGACGAGGCGATGTCTCGACACGCAGAACAGGGCTCCTTGCACTTGTCTCCTCATGGATGCCCGCCCTGGTCTCAGCCTCTGGCGCTGCTGCCAGGTGCCCACGCGACCGTGAACAGCTGCTGGTGTTCATGGACAGCAAGGAACAGGTTGTGCCGACTTCCAACTGCTGCCGCTGCTGGCTTGCTGCTGCCCTGACAGCTGCTGCTGCAGGCTGCTGCCTTTTGGTTTTCGTTTCCGCAATTGTTGCCTTGGCAGGGCGGCCGGGCGTTGGCTTTGACCGCTGAGACTTGATCTGTGAGGGGTGCATAATGGGAGCGCAATAAGAACAAGGCATTACAAACGCCGCCATGCTGAGCGATATGCACCAGCAACAACAGACACTCCAACCCAGCATGCTGGTCAGCCCTTGGCACCTTGTCATGCCGGCTGAGCGTGTCTGCATCTTGCTTGGTGTTGTTCACTTTGATAAGCTGCACACGCGGCCACACCACACAGAGCACGGCTCATCAACAACATCGCAACATACTAGACTTTTGCCTGCTGAGCGCTCTTCCTCATGCCATGTCCTTAGCGATCATGAGGCAGTGTCCTCACCTTATGGTGCCATCGGTGAGAACACTGGCTGGCGTTCCTGCCTGCGATGTGCTTGCAAACTTGAGCCCACTTATTGCCATAGCGTGCCTGCAAGCAAGGATAAGCAAGAAGCGGCAGGTTGTAGTGTGTGCCTGGTTGCCCGCCCTTCAGGAGGGTACCCCTAGCTGTCGCAGTTGGCGGGCCGCGAAGCTTGGATGCGGCACGTTGTGCCAATTGCTGTGAAGCTGGGCAGGCGCACCTGGAGGTCGCATAGCAATTGGTCTTCCTCGGCACTCCAAGCTCGACGTGCCTGTGGCAGTAGCCGCGGGGTATGCAATGGGGTTTGAATTGCTGGCCTTTCTGGGCAGTGCTGGGTGCGGCTGGCCGCTGCGATTGGCGGCAACACTTGCCATTTAGCGCTCGCTTTGTGCCTCTGGGCCTGAAAGTGCTGGGCTTTCAAATGCGTCGTGTAATCAGCCCTGGCAGAACCTGTTCAATCCGTCTGTGCGTGCAAGATTGGCTAGCAATGGCTGTGTCGAAAGTCGTCAATGGCGTCGCTGTCCCTGTGGCTAGCACATTGTCGTGGGGCTTTGCCCGTCTTGGCTGTAGTAGCCAGGAGCCAGGAAGCATCGGCTGCAGGCCAGCAAGCTGCCCATCTTCACAGATTGCTGTTGAAAGCTGGGCAACCGGCCTGCCGCTACGTGAAGCGCCACTGCTGGCGTGCGCAGGATGGGATGCTGCTGGGTGTGCAGGCCGCCATACCTCGGTCAAGTCAAACCCAGAGCCAACGTCATGCTCTCGTATTGCGTGATGACTCATTCGATGCCAGAGCAGACGAAGAAGTCGTACCATACAGCTTCGGCAACGTATCCATTTAAGCTTCGGCAGCAGGCAATGAATGCGCATAACCCAGGGGACAGCTGAAGCCCATGGCATAGGCTGTCAGCTGATGCGCAGCAACAGCAACATGAAGCAAGCAGCAAAAGTACACACCCCGGAAACAGAGGCCGCGCATTTGGGTAATGAGACTGTTCCGTAGGCCACCTGCAGCATGCAGTATATCACTGGCCCATACATGGCCCATGTGGTGTAGGCTGTATCGCATCCAGCTGCCGTGAATCACATCCAGCTGCCGCCATGAGCTTCAGCTCAGTGCTTAGCCACGGGGCGCCGGGCCACCACCTTGCCAGCATCGCCATTCTGGGCTCGCTGCTCAGCCTTTAGTCGCCTGGACTCTTCCTGCCGTGCCTTCTCCCTCTGCAGGCTCACCAGCCTGCGCCGCGTGTTGCCCTCCTTGTCGTCCCAATCCATGGCACCGAGTGACGAGTCCGCCTGCATGGCATGCATGCATTTGGAGCCCCAATCACATTCGATCATGCGTGACTCATGACTTTGTCAACTCCCCCAACGACGCATGCACACATTTTGACTGATTGCTTTGCAGCAAACGCTCCGATGGCCAAACTGCACAGCCCACAATGGTCCTTGCCTGCAGCCTTCCACGCCTGTGACAATCCCCAGCACGCACCTGCACTGATGCCCAGCTGCCAAACTCCGAGACCAGGACCTCCTGCTTGCCGTTGGGCAGGATGTTGCAGCACAGGGAGCGCAGCACCGCAGGGTCCGCCTTCTTCTTCTCAGGGCTGCCCACGATCAGGCCGTGCACACGCAGGCCCAGCTTGTCCTTGGCGCCAGACAGCTTGCGCATGATGTCCTGTCCTGGCTGCCGCAGCTCGCCATCTGCACACGTTGCCACGCAAGAAGACCACAGCGTGTTGTCAACAACGCATCCATGCCGTTGTTCAGGCTGGGTGAAATGTCAGCATACCGGCTGCCTGTTGTTGAGTGAGCTATGGTGCAGTACGCATGAGCGTTACAATGACAACCCAGCGTGTTGCTGCGTGATGTTCAGGCAAAACTTGATCATGGCAGCCAACCCCAGGCACATGTCCCCAGCGGAGTTTCTAGCTTGCCCACAAAGCCAACACCCCTAGTGCAGACACACGCCCAAGGGCGCAGTTTGATGTTTGAACCTCTCAGCATCCAAGCCCTTACCTGACACCAGCAGGATGTCTGAGTTGGCCCATTGCGCGGACGTGAGTCGCTCCAAGCAGCGCTTGACGGGCTCGTTAAAGTCTGAGCCACCGTTGAAGACTTTCTCCAGGAACTCCAGCAGGTTGTGGACGCTCTTCATGTCCATGTTTAGCTCGAGCTCGCGCACCTGTTGCAACACGGGAAAATATGCAGACGAGCATTGCATCATGGTGCTGCACCAAGGCCTTGGTTGGCTGGCTGTACACTTGTACTGATTCCCCAAGTGTGGTACAGCACATGTTGAAGCCAAGCGCAGCAGGCAGTGCCAAATGCTGCATGCCACAGCGCTAGGCATGCCGTGCAGCAGACTGCCATTGGTGAAGGTACACGTTGGCGGCGGCCATCTCAGCACCAAGACCAAGCACCAAGCAGCGACTAAGCCGAGAGTCTGACCAGCCTCACCTCGGCTGGACCGGAGAAGGCGTACACATAACAACTGCGCTCCTGCTCCTTGGCTGCGCGCATGCACTCCAGCGCCAGCGCCTTGGCCACCGTCTCGCGCGGCCCGCGCATGGAGCCGCTTGTGTCAACGCACAGCAGGATCGGTCCGCGGTCCGCGGTGGGGCGCACCTATTATAGGGTCAGACCAGACGGCACACCAACCATCAGTCAACCAGGCATGCATGACATGCATCACACATGATGTATGACTCGATAGACATGGTTTGACAACGCAGTGTGATCTTCATCCAGTGGCTGGGAAACAGGTCTGTGAAGGCTGCCTGTTTGAAATACGGCCTAGGTCAGCAGGCAGCCTCTTTCGCACACTGAACATGCCAGGCAGCGCCACGCACCTCCCTGCGCTCTGGGATGATGTTGGTTGGGAAATCACCCCAGCCGTCTCGCTCGTACGTCTGAAGCGACTTCTCAGCCAGCTTGGCGTAGAACAGCAGCTTGGCCTGTCGCACCTGCAACACAGACACAACATGGAAGGATTACAGCGCCAGGGTCACAACTTGCAGCCCTTTTGGCAAAGCAGCAACAAAGCCCCAGCATGCAGCTTTGAAAGGTATGTCCAAAACGTGCACGTTCGTGTCATGAAGCCACGCTGTTTGACGCACGGTGCTAGGACTTCCCCTGATGCAGCTGTTGCTAGTCCAAGCAGTGGCCATGCTGTCGCTCACCGTGCGGCCGCGGGCGAGCAAGGCGGCCTCTGCTGGCAGCAGGCGTGAGATGTCGTCGCTGCGTGTCAAGCCACGCGTCTCCTGTGCCTCCAGCACCGTCCGCAGCAGGCCTGAGGGGCACTCACAAGGCAGGGGGGGCGGCAGGGGTGAAGAAAGCCCTGCACTGCACTGCACAACTTATACGCCGCTCCAGTCATTCTGCGATGCCGCAGAGGGTAAAATTTGGGCTCCAGCACCTTCCCCCCCAGCACTCGAGCCCTTGCCCTGTGGCCCCCACCTGGCCTGCCGTTGAAGTCCAGGTACTGGATGGGTGCACGCCGCAGTGGCCCCCAGCCGCCACCGCGCCCCAGGCTGCGCACCAGGTCCCGCAGCTCCTTCAAGTCCTCCAGGCGCCGACGCAGTGTGTCCATCTGGCCCCAGCCCGCGCGCTTCCAGATGTTGCCCTGGGTACAGGCGCAGCACAGCAGCGGTGACAGGCAGGTGGGTTAGGGGGGTGTCAACGTGGGGCAGCACTTGTGCAAGGCATCTCGAATGGTTCTGACATGGTGGAGGGACGGCAAGGAGGAGCATGAGGACCCAAGACACTGTCGATGCAATGCATGCCTCCCACCCACCAAACCGGCACCACCCTGAAACACCCCGCTGCAACTCCTTCCCACAACGCAGCTCCCCTCTTGAAAGCCCCACTCACCGACAGCTCAAAGTCCCCTCCTGCACCGCCAAGCAGCGCCTCCAGCCCGTCAAACGCGCGCCCCGCCTTGGACAGCGTGTCCATGGGCGCTGCCCACTTGTGGTACAACTCCTTGGCCAGCTCCACAGCCAGGCGGCGCTCCACAGAGCCGTCAGCTGGGGCTGCAGCGCCCGCCACAGGTTGCGACGCAGCGGCAACACTGCGTTCTGCCTGAGCTTGGGCGGGAGTGCCGGATGGGAGCGCCCCTGACAGCGGGGACTGGCTGGAGGTGGGGCTGCTTGTGGGGGGCTGGGGCTCTGGCGCCTGCTGCCCGGTGCTGCGGCGGGCAGCACGTTGGGCTGCCTCCTCTGCCTGCAGCTCGGCGGCGGTCTTGAACAGGTTGCCGTACGCATCACGCTCCCGCTGCTGCTCCGCCTCCTGTTATGCACACGGGACGGCACCGACATGCATGCACCGTGCAATTAGACCTAGCAGACACTGCTGCACCTCCCCTGCAAATCCACGTGACCATCGGCAAATGCCTGCTGCCCAACATCACGGAAGGTGCAGAGGCGGCTGCTTGAGTGGCCAATGAAAGCACACTGAAAGTGGACAAGCAAAAACTTTCAGCTCACTGCTCCCCCGACTATGACGCCTGGGCTTTACCAGGGACCTAGACAGTACCAAACACAGGGCCCGCATGTTGTGCATATCAATGGTGCAGCTGGGGTGCTATCAATGGCCCTTATAGGCGGGCAGTCCTGGCTGACGATCGCCAACAGCAGCACTTGTTGGGCCCCACGTGCCGATGCGCCCATGCAGCAGTGCCTGTCACTCACCACCTCTCCGGACAGGGCCCTATGGTAGGCACACGCTGTCTCCAGCACGCTCCTAAGCAGCGCATCCTTGACACCCGGGTATTTTCGGGCAAAGTGCGCAACGCCGAGCTTGGCCAGCACACGGATGAGCAGCGTGGCCTGCAGTGCATGCACCGTGCATGGTGCAACTGTTGGCTCCTTGGACCCTTTCCACTGGGGTTAGCTGAGGCAAGAAAAGTGTTGGGAAAAGGTTGTTCTGCGCTAGGCTCAGAACACAGCAGCACCGGCGGACAACCGCTCCACCAGAGTCATCACGTTGGCTGGGCCATGCAGCCCAAGTCGAGGTGGCCATGGCTTGCACACCGATCGCCCCCGGCGACACAAAGCAGAGCACCCATGCACATGCGCACCAGCGGCTCCTCTGGCCAGCGCAGCTCCTGCACGGTGCGGCCATGGGCAAAGGCCTCCTGCTTGCTGATCTGCCTCGCCACTTCATCATCGGGCAGCAGGCCGCGGTCCAAGGCACAGCGCCACATCATGATGCCGCGTGCCGCCTCCTGTGGGATTGGATGCATGTGGTTGCACGGCTACTGGTTGCTTGGTGTTTGCGGGTCCTGCAGCAGGCTAAGATACAGAGGATACCTCATGCCAGCATCTGATGAGCGGCCGAAGAGGGATGGGTAACCCACCTGCACAGCGTGGGCTGAATCGCCCCCCGCAATCTTGGAGCGAGCGTGTGCCAGGCGCAGCAGCCACGGCACGTACGCAGCTGGTATGTCGCCGACGTCACCCAGGCCGTGCAGCAGCGTAGAATGGCCGCTTGCTGCATTGTTGGCAATTGAAAGATCCCCTTGCATAGGTGCAGGCGCTGCCACTGCAGCCAGCGCGGGCGCAAGCGGTTTGGCGCGCCTTGGCATTGTGACCAAGCGGAGGCGCTGCGGCAAGATTTGCTGCTGTGCCTGCGCGGCGCGGGAGCTCTTGCATGCCGGCTGAGGCGCAACCGGACGCATGCAGGCGGCCATTGCGGGTTGCTCAGAAGCGAGCGCCAGCAATAAAGCGCGAGCGCTGCATGTTGTTATAAAAAGGAAGGAGATATGGGGAAAATCCCGTCAGCTGTTTGCATTGGGAGTTGCTTAGCACCACCCCATGTCACTTGATGCATCAGGGCGTCCCCAGCAGAAAGCTGGGACTGCTTCAACACACGCCTTTCAAGCCAAATGACCAGCGCCGCCGCTTTGGAAAGCACTGTGAAAATACTGGAAACTACATAGGCAGGTGATAACACGTTTGAAACTTTCGACGCTCGCGTTGCAAGACATGCTGGCACCAAAGAAATCTTTCACACTTGCAACAGCACTGTGGTTGTTGCATCGATCTGCTTTCAGGCAATGCGATGTCTTACGTGTGCAACCTGCTGTGCAGCCTGCTGCCTTGCGACGCCCTAGAGTCCTGGCTGTTCGACACCCTTGAACGTTTTGAGCGCATTCTGAAGTATGCAGGCCCCGTGCTAGCCGTGCTCGCTGCAGCGCTGGTGCTTATAGACGCGCAAGTCTTTTTTACCACCGTGGTAACCGAGGTACGTGCTTGGTGACGTTTGTGAGGTTGTTCAGCTCATGCACCGAGCTGAAGCTCTGTGCACGTGGTCGTAGGTCGACCGCAAGCATGGCCATGCTGCAGCAGCCCTGCACGCCAGCATGGGTGTG
Organism: Chlamydomonas urium; assembly: GCA_039880955.1. Lineage (NCBI taxonomy): Eukaryota > Viridiplantae > Chlorophyta > Chlorophyceae > Chlamydomonadales > Chlamydomonadaceae > Chlamydomonas > Chlamydomonas urium. The sequence goes on along the minus strand of JAWZTI010000015.1, from coordinate 106,153 downwards.
TTTTTGCTGTACAACGTCATGTTCAATCACGTGCTGTGTGCCACCACCTCGCCTGGAACCACGCTGGAGACAGACCCGCAGGTGTGCTTCGGTTGGTAGATTGACAGCTCAGCCCGTCATCATGCTCAGCCAGCAAGCCATGTGAGCACCTTGAACAGCCACCGCGGCCCTGTGCCAGTACAGAAGGGGGTGGCGCACTGCCGATCATCTCCCAGAACAAACAGATGTACAAGAGGACAGCTCTTTACAAGCAAACCCTTGATGTCCGTGCCACAACACAGGAGCTACGGATGGCAATGACAAACGTGTGGCGCTGGTGCAGCGTGTGTGAGCGTGGCAAGCCGCCGCTTGCACACCACTGCAGCATCTGCAGAAGATGCGTTTACAAGATGGTAAGCGGGTCAAGGTGTGAGATCACCCGTGGGGCTTGATACCTCGTGCTGATGTCCGGCAGCTCAATGCCAGTTGAGCGTACATTACAGCTGCGACCAGAGACCACATTGTGCAGCTCTGTGACAATTCACACGTGCACCCTGTCGTCTACACTTGCGATGCAGGATCACCACTGTGTGTGGATGGCAAACTGCATAGGTAGGTGGCAATGCCACACGTTGGCAGGCCAAGCAATATCTGTGACCCCGCTGCACCCTCTGCACGCAACAAAGCACATGACAGATCAGCTGACGCCCTCCTGCTTTGCAACCTGTGCTTTTGTGTTGCATGCCTGTTGGCTCCCAGGCTACCAAAACTACCGCTTCTTCTTCCTCTACCTGTGGTGGATGTGGGTCGGCAGCGCATACTCCGTAGTCATGATATATCTGTATGCGCTTCGCCAGGCCACATCCTTCAACACCTGGGTGGACGACCACTTCCTTGCGTTTTTGTCAATCATCCTGGTGAGTAGGTCTTGCCTGCAGAGCTACAGCGAGTGCAGTTGCGACCCGTTGCCTAGCTTGCATGCTGCACGCTATGCTGCTCAGGCCAGAGGCAGTTGGGTCACAGGTGCAAGGCCGGTGGGGTTAGGGGCGCACGGGTTGACTACCCTCCTGAGCATAGCACTGAGCAGCATTGATTGATGGACAGAGCATGTTGCAACTTGTGGGGATATGCACTGTTAAGACGGCAAATCTTCTGCCGCCAACCCAAACCTCCTTGCTGCCTTGCTTGCAGTCTCTCTCCGTGTTCACAGCGCTGGGAGGGCTGTTGGGCTGGCACACATGGCTGGTGGTGACTGGTCAAGGCACCATCGATGCAATGGCAGTGCAGGCACGGCCAGCCAATGGGCAAGCTTACAGGTATGCCACGCAAAACCTGTAAGGGGCGCAGCTGCCAGGAGGTGCTGCGCTACAGCAAAATAGCAAGAAGTGGAGTGCGATGACACGGACAGGACTCATATCACAGCTCAAGCAGCTCGGTATCACATCCAAAATGTCCTGTTGTTGTTGTCATGTGGCTGACACTATTGCGTGGCAACCAGGCCTGCGCTGTGAAGAGTGCACAGCAGTGCCTGCTTCCCCAACCAACCTGACCCTGTACTCTTTGAATGTTGCTGTGGCAGCAATCCATACAACCTGGGGCCGCTGGGAAACTTCCAGGAGACGTTTGACGCACACGGCAAGCTGTGGTGGCTGACTTGGATGATGCCTACTCGGAGGCAGAAGAAAGGGCTGGGCTACAAGCTGCCCAAGCGGACGCGAGCAGAGGCCCTAGCATCAGCAGGGAGCGTCTGAATGGCACTGTGCACATAGCGTGTGGTCACACTGGACACATAACATTGACAGCACTTCTTGATAAAAAGGGGTGGAAAGGCAGATTGCGCCTTGAAATGGTGAAATGAAGAGTGTGTGGTACTGCTACTTCCTTGCGGTTGCAAGAGCCGGGGTATGTTGTGCCACCCCGGGGAACTGCCCAATCTCTTTGTTGCCCCCCGCTTTGGGCAGGGGCAGCACTGGGGAGGTGAGGCCAATGCCGCAGCTCTGTGCGCCAGAGCTGTCTGGCTCCTGGCCGCGAAGCGCGGCCAGTCGATCAGCCAACGCCATGCCGCTGATGGCAGCGGCCTGCATGCTGCTGCCAGCACACCAATCACCTGCCACGCCCACCCTTGAGGTAGGGTCCAGGATGCACTCCTCCGCTGGTGTGTTGATCGGCAGCCCTGCGCCCCACTGCAGCAGGGGCAACAGCACAGAGGCGAAAATGAGCGGTCACACACTTTGTCTTATGCATCGGTCAGACTGCGAAGCACGGTAACCAGACAGATAGATATGAAACATCATGTCTGCATCAATGATGACTTGTGCATGGCTGGTGGTGCGATATAGTGGCCGCTCCACTCCCCAAACTCACCAGCTGGCCCCTGGTGAAGATGGGCTTGGGCAGCTCCTCGTATGGCCGCCCCAGCGCTGCAGCAAACGCTTGCAGCATCTCGCCCGCCACTCGCTCTTGCACGTCATCAGGAATATTCTCCTGCGGCACCTTGTTCAGCTTGCCATAGGCGCCGGTGCTCAGCAAGGTCCTGCAGTCAAAACGTCAACAAACATGCAGCGTGAGAGGACCCTCAAGAAAGCAGTGCATGCCCGGCCGTGCTGTTGCCGCTGTAAGCGAGAGTCATCCAAGGGTAAGGCTGACTTGCAGCGGTGATGATCCCCCGTGTCATTAACCAGCTGTCACCAGCTTACCAGCAGGAAACGTCGGGTGACCCATGATCAAGTTTAAGCTTTGCACTGTTGTTGCCCACCCAACTGAGCACTGGGCTGCCCTCCACAAAAGCCCCTGCAAGCAAATGGCAAACACGCGTCTCGGCTCACAGTACCAACCAACCGGCACCTAAGACAGCGGTGCATGCTGGACATGAGCCAGCACGATTTTACCCCCCCCCCACCACACACACACCTCCCCTCACCCAACATTCTCACAACCACAGTCTCAAGCATCTTCACCCTTGCCTACCCTGCTCATTCCTTGTATCATACCATCCTGCCCCGATCCCAGCCAAAGACTTCCTTCTGCACCCTACAATCTCCGCTCCCGCTCACCCCGGCCCCGCGTCCATCGCCCCCACCTTCAAAGGTGCAGCCCAGTGGCCGGTCGAACGCCACCATCAGACTCCAAATGGCACTAAGGCGCAAAGACATCAGCTGCTTGGCTACCAGCGGTGTACCCGCAGGAGACACCAACCTGATGCACACAACATGGCACAGCAGCCGCGAGCCAGGTGGCAGTTTGTGGTGGTGGCGCCACCTGGCTACAGAGCAGTAATGTACTAGATGCTGCAACCTGTGCCGCCGGCTGCCGCACACGCACACGCAAGGCGTGTGCAAGCTGCATTTGAAAATCCAAGTGCACAACCTGGCCTTTCTGCATCTATTACCTTGCTAGAGGTTGCGGCATCCGTGCCTAGTGCCACGCACACCTCGTAAAGTGTGTCACTGTGCATTTGCATGACCTAGGTGCTGCCTGGTAGGAAGCTGCTTCTGTCTGGGTCCTCAGAGTGTTCGAGATCCTCACCGGTTGGCGCATTTGCCGTTGTGGGCAATGACTACAGCGTCAAAGTTACCCTGATGCTTGCCAACGCCCGACAGCCTCCAAGTGCCGCTCGGAGTCGCCTCAATCTTGTTCACCCACAAGGGCCGCCTAATCTACGCCATGCACAAAATCAGGAAACAGTCGTGCATGTCACCTCATAGCTGTGCTGCTTAGGGCAGATCACGCCCCTGCACAGCGTGCACCCTTCTAGCCACTCATCAACAGCATGTAAGACGCCGGAGCGTCCACCTGCCACTCTCTCCTGCACTCCACAGCCTCACCTCTGCGACACCCTTGTGCTCAGTCCAGAGCTGGTGCTCTAGATGACGCGCGATGCTGCGCATGCCGTCCGGCGCAATGTACCGTGTAGGCGACGCGGGCAGTGGCTCGAAGCGGCCCCCCTTCAGTGTTCCAACAGGCCCCTTCCAGGGGCGGATGACGTCTGCGTCCAACCACTCGTCCACGAGCGCCTGAAAGCGTGGGTCGTTTGAAGTAAAGAATTGGGCTGCGGGAAGGGGCAGGTTGGAGTGAGGCACCATGTCAGAGCCGTGCCGCGGCCAAAGGTGGCATGGTCAGAGGTTCAGTTGCACAAGGGCGCAGCTGCTGGACTGTATCTGCAATGAAATCTTTTTAGCTGCTACGCACACCACTTGAAACTTACCAGCGTGGTCAAAAGCCAGTTTCAGGCTGGCATGGACTGGCGACACCCATGCTGGACGGATTGAGCGGTCTGCAAGTGCCCGAGTACCGAGTCTGCCGCCTGTGCCGTGCTCGCCTGTGTCAAACACTACGCTGCGCACCCCCTTTGGAGGCAGAGGGAAAGCAGTGGCGGCAGGACAGCGGATGAAGAGTTTTCTTCACTGGCCACACAAGCTGTTGGTGGTGCTGAAGGGTGCAGATGGGCGATCCTGCATGCCTCACCCGCCGCGCCAGCTGCAAGGAGCAGCACAGGCCTGCAAGGCCACCACCGATGATTGCGACAACAGGGTCCATGCTCATTGGGGTATCAAACATGATGTGAAAGTTCTCATCAAGCTTGGGCCTGTGGACAGCAAGCATGTACCTGTGCATAAGCATGACGCTGACAGTCTTCTGTGACTGCGGTTGCCGCACACATGTCCAGTCACCTGTGGCTGGTGCCGTTCCGCCTTGGCCCTCCACGTCTTGCATGGCCCTCCTGCCTCCTGTGGTTATCCTGCGCGCAGGGCCCACACCCTTCCGTGCTTCCCGCCCTGTTGCCTGATGGCGTTGCTGGCACCGGGCCAGGCATGCGAGGGCACAAGGTGGAATGGCGCGATGGGACTGTAGGACGTGTTGTGCGCGGGGCCAAGCGTGAGTATAGCGCGTACGTAGCCATGCCAGGCGCGCATGTGCGCCTCTTGCTGTCATCTCTATTTAATGCTGGAAGGTCCCACACTGCAAAAACCACCGTGCATACGGTGTTGTGTTATAGCTTCCAATGCACAGTCAAATGTCGTATTTTGCACAGGCCAACGGGTGGCCTGTTGTAAGTTGGCATGTCGCACTTGTCAGCGGTTTCCCCCCGAAACCCAGGCACGTGCAACGAAAACACTCGAGATTCGTCCATGCAGCGTGACTTTTGGCTGCTGCACGCACCACCCCGCAATGTTCACCACTGATTTTGTCGGAGTGTGGGACCTTGAACCTGAATTTGGAGGCAGCAAGCGGCGCAAATGCGTGCCTGGCATGGCTACGTACGCGCCAGCAAGGGGAGGGGCAGCCAACCCTGCCGAGCAAGTGGTTGTTTCAGAATCAGACTCTTCTGAGTCAGAAGACGTGTCTGGCTCGGACCAGGAGGAGGATGAGCCATCATGGATACAGGTGCGCGCCTGCGCAGGTAGCCCTCCATGCAAGTTGCGACAGCGCGAGCAGCTGGGGCACCCCCATTTTCATGCAGCAGCAGCGCATGCGGCCATGCGCTGACCTTGGCAGCATTCTACATCGTGCATGTGCACACAGTGGTTCTGTAGCTTGCGCGGGAATGAGTTTTTCTGCGAGGTGGACGAAGACTACATTGAGGACGACTTCAATCTCAGCGGCCTGAGCTCACAAGTGCCGTACTACGACTACGCGCTGGATATGATTCTCGACAACGACCCCCCGCACGATGTGATGCTGACAGATCAACAGCATGAGCTGCTGGAGAGTGCAGCCGAAATGCTTTATGGCCTGATTCACGCAAGGTATTTTACACTTACATGCGGTGGGATGAGGCTGCTTGCATGGGCTCGACAGCTGTGGAGCCCACTAGGGGAAGAACGGAGCATGCGTGTCACCACCACTCTCGCCCCTCATGTCAGGTACATCGTCACAGCACGTGGTTTGTCAGCCATGCTGGAGAAGTTTAAGAACTGCGACTTTGGACGGTGCCCGCGCTGTTTATGTGAGGGGCAGGCATGCTTGCCAGTGGGTACATCCGATGTTCCTGGCCAGAGCACAGTCAAGATCTTCTGCCCCAAGTGCGAGGATATCTACTACCCCAGGTGCGCATGCAGCATGCAAGGAGGCGTGACACTGTCACAGCAGGCAGCACCCTGGGCAAGGGGGAGCGCCACTTACAGCAACTGCTGGGACTGGGTCTTCCCGACGTGCGGGCAGCATGGAGGTTGTGGAGACCACTGCACATGCGTGGCCCTGGCCTCTTCCTTGCTTTCCGGCTCCTTGCTGAAACCTGGGTCCTTGTGGCCCCCCGCTCGCACAGGTCTGAGTATCAGTGCTCTATTGACGGGGCGTATTTTGGCACAACATTCCCCCACCTCATGCTCATGACCTATCCGTCCTTCCGACCGCCCCAAAGCATCGAGAAGTATGTGCCTAGGGTGTTTGGCTTCAAACTGCATTCATCAGCTTATGGCAACAGGTGAGGGTCTGTTCTGGGACGGGTCAAGGTCACCAAATTTGCACCAAGTGAATGGTGCGAGATGCTGCGACATGCGGAAGGGCCTGTGAGAATTGCGCCATTGTTCAAAGCTGGCAAGGGCGCTCACTGCCATGATGTGCATTCGTCAGAACACAGGGCCTGGCTGCTTGTTGGCACGCGATGCAATCTATCACTGCCACTGTCCGCTGCGTGCACAGGGAAACAGCGCCAGTGGTGAATCAGCGGCGGTCTGGTGCACGCGAGGTAGACGGCCGTGCCCAGGGGCAAGCAGCAGGCCAGGAGCAGCCTGGAGAGGACAGCTTGTGATTGGAGCGATGTGGGGGAGTAGATGGGGTTTGTTGGGTGGGGAGAACATGCTGTATGGCACAGCAGCTCTGCACACGCACACATGCTGACAACACTCAGCAATTCATCACCATTACCAAGCTGGGAATCATGAACAGTTTGCCCCAGCACCAATGTGGACTGTTACTTCTCCCGGGCCATGTTGTGTGCCCGGCCAACATGCCTGCTGTCTGCCCATCTTGGTATGCTGGGCGGCCACTCGGTCTGATGGGTGTCATGCACTTTTCACCAGCCGATGTGTGATGTGTGTGCATGTTTGGCACCTTCATGCTACATACTGAGAAGTGGTTCTGCCTGTAAACCTGTTTGCCCAGCTCGTGCTAGTGACCCAAAGGACCAACTCATATTGTCGCGTCTTGTTACAGCAGTGGTAAGACCCACCTTCAAAGCAAACAGGTACACATCAGTGTTGAAGGCACACTACATTAACTTCTTCTTCAGTTGATGTGCGGACACTGAGCTAGGGATTACTGGCAGAACAGCAGGCCCCATGGTACAGCTGCTGTCCACAGCATTGAGGGGAAAAAAGCAGAAAAGCTTTGCGGAGCGTGCAAAGTACGCTGTGGATTCGAGACCGCTTCCTTCAGTCATGACCATTAACCAGGAATGAGCGCAGAGTTGGTAGGAATGCGCTGCTTCTAGGAGGACTGAGTCATCTCCTGCTCGCTGGCGGGCTCGCTCAGGTTGTCGCCGTCAGACTCCGCGGGGGTGCTGATAGACTCAGCGCGGTCAGCATTAACAGAAAGGAACGAAGCGCAATGGTGCATGATGGAGGTGGGGCTGCTGGGAGCAGACTTGCGGTTGAAGACAATGTTGTAGTAGGTGATGGCGCCGCCGCACTCCAGACGCTGGGCAGTCATGTGGGGCACGCCATAGCCGCCAGGCACTGAGGCCAGCATGTGAGTGCCCTTGGAGGCATTGTCCACAGACAGGGCCATGGAGGCCTTGCCAGGGCGGAAGATCTTGATGGCGGACTCCAGCAGCAGATTGGGGCAGGTAACGTCCTCAGCAAAGCCGGAGACCTCGACGCTGGCGTAGGAGAAGCCAGGTTCAGGGGTGATGTGGATGGTGATGAGGCCGGTGCCGTCGATGCCGTTCATGGAGTAACCGCAGGGCTCAAATACGTAGTCGTCAATGATGGCGTTGGGCTTTAAGTGAAGGATGCCCGAGTCATGGGTGACCTGGGCAGCGCTGACGAAGGCATCAGTGCGGAAGAACTGGCGCGCCAGCTTCTCATCGAGCTCGGTCATGCATATCTCCAAGTTGTAGGTGGCCTTGTCTGCTTGAGCCATGCCAACCACGTACTTGTGCCACTGCAGGCCCTCGTAGGCGTCGCCCAGGACGTATGCCTTGCCGGTGGAGCCAATGGGGCCAGCAAAGTGCTTATCCAGGAAGGCGCACTCATCCTCAAAGCTGGTGTGAGGAAAAGGCTGTGCAGGGCAAGCAACAGGGGGTGCAACAGGGAAACGAGAGTCAGACAAGAGACGGGGACGGCAAGCATGTTGAGAGCGAGGGGCGGTGCGCGGGTGTTGTGCGCAGCACTTGGCTGCGGCGCGTCGTCGATGGTCATACTGGCCAACTGTTGCTGTGAACCACCACCACCCCTGCGCACCTGCTGCTCTGGGAACAGGAACGTGGCGCGGCTGAACTTGGCGCGCACAGGCTGAACTCCGATGGCGCTGGCCATCTCCAGCAGGCGCGGGACGGAGTCCAGCAGGCGGGTGGTGCCGCAAGTCTTCAGTACCCACTTGGTGGGGTACACAAAGAGGCTGGACTCAGACAGCACATAGGCGTCGAAGGATTGGTTGCTGCGGGAGGAGACGATGCAGCAGTGAGCCAGCGTCATAAGCTCGTCCAGCTGCTCCCTGCACAGGGCGCGCAGGCCGTGCGCCTGAGCTGCGCCGCCCAGCACGAAGTCCACCTCCAGGCGCTTCTCGCTGCCCTCGAACACGGGGTTGGGCAGGATTGCGTCCGCTGCTGCGGCTGCGGCGGTGGAGACCATGGCTTTGTTGTTATGCGAGATCTTGTGGATAGCCGCTTCCACTGCTTCAGCCAATGTTAGGATGGCTTCTTAACGCACTGCACAGCGCAATCAGGCAGCGAGACATCGTCAGGAGGGGGGTGGGTGGGGGGTAGGGAACGGCGCACCAGGCCTCGCAGAGCACAATTGGACCGCTGTGCCGCAGCAACTCACGTCCCAAAGAGATGAGGAGAACTTAGGGACGGCGCGGGGCCTGCTGTCGGCGACGGTGTCCACGACGACGGCGACTGAGGAGCTCTGCTGCTGTTCTTTGGTGTTCACCAGGTCCATCACAAGGAGGTGATGCTGCAAGGGGTCAACGCGACGCGCCCTTCCATTCGAGTGGATAAGCTGGGTGAATAAGGACAGCGCCATTCAGCACCAAAGGTTTTGGCGGCCCGTTGTGTGGGGACCCCACACCTTCTGCGAAGGGTTGGTGCGTATTGGCGTACCACACGTTCATCCTACGTGGGGCGGCGCAAGGGCGACAGCGCTTGCGGCACAGGCAGCAAGTTTACAACGCGCACGAGGATGTGAAGGCAGCGAGGGAGCACGCCAACCCGATTCGCGTGTGATCATGCCAGAGAAGGCTTCTTGCCAGGTGGCATGGACAGCTGGCTGAAGAGTGTCTGGCAGTTGGCTGGCATGTGCACACACGCTCCTTGCCTGCATGGTGCAGCATTCGCTCCAAGCACATTTCATGGCTTTCATAAGAGGCGGCATGCACTCGCTTGTGTGCACTTGGCTTAGGCTTCACATGCACTTTGGCTCAGCGGGGCATGCAATACATGTCAGGGCTGCTGCCCTTGGGCAGATCATCTGTGCTGGTCAGCATGGTATTGTTGGCCGGCAGCGACCAAAAATGACAGCGCTGTGAGGATCGCACCAGTAATTGTCGCCAGGAACAGGCTGCGCCCACAGGTCACCTCTCTTGCGTTGTGCGTTGTGCGTTATTGATTTGATGCTCAAATCTATTGCTCCTTGCAAGGCATAGTGTTGTCCTCAGCAAGACGGATAGCCACAGCATTATCGCTGATTCATCGACGCTGAACCCTCTCTCCACACTCGCATCACCGTTGATTCTGCCCAGCCGTCCTGCGATTGGCAGTGGTACGCGAGCCTCCACAAGCGCAAGTTACACAGTAGGAAAGGTGTTGAGTTGCAGGTTGCATTGATGATGCTGGTCAACGGCGCAAACGGAACAGAGAGGTTTGCAGGGAAAAGGCCTCCACCGTTGTTAGTGCGTCTGGCTTGAGCATTCACTTTACCGTGCTCAACTTGTTCATGGCACCTTGAGGCATCTTCCTGGCTGCGCCAGCCCCCAACTTGCCAGGTTTGGACTTGCCTGGGCGCTGTGACGCTCCTGTTGCTGCTGCCGCCGCTGCCTTGCCTGGAGCTTGCTTCGTCTTTATAATGACAAGCTTGGGCTTGAGATGCGCTGCAGAATGGCTCGTCCCTCTGCTAGGCTTGCTGCTGACACCTTGCCTGGCAGCCGCCACCACCTTCAGGTTCTTGCTCTGCACAGCCCCACTACCGGCCTGTCGTTGCTGCCGTTGCTGCCCCTCCAAAGGCTGCTGCTTCTGCGCCTTGCCCTGTTGCTCCTTCTTGGGAGCCTGCTGCTGCCGCCCGCCCGCAACAGCGCCTTGCTGCTTCGCCTGTGGCTTGCTGCCGTGGCTCTTGGCTGTGGTCGGCTGCACCACACACAGGCAGGTGATGCGGGCACGCGTCTCCGCACTGGAAATACAGCGTGACGAGCCCGTGGTGGGCAGCATCCGGCTGTCCCACACCTTGACCACGCCATCTGACGACGCTGTGCTAAACAGCTCTGGTATTGACACTGTGCCTGCAGAGCGAGAGTTGGGGGGGAACGGTGATGTGCAGATCAAATTTGGCAAGCAGACAGCAGCAGCGTTTTCCACAGCCTCATCACTGGATCGCCATAGCACGGCAACACCAAAAAGTTCATTTACCAAGCATCACCCCAAGCACGGGCAGATTGAACGGCTGCAGTCAGCTGCGCACAGTGTAAAGCCAGCCCTCTGTGTACCTGCGTTCAGGACAGCCAGGCCTCTCACTCTGCTGCTGTGCATGCGCTCCATGGAGTGGACACAAGAGCTCGTCCGCAAGTCCCACACCTGCCACGGGCATCAGTCAACAAGCAAGGGGAGGAAAGTTTTTAGCAAGTTGCAGCTAGATCGAGCTCTCCACCTGCCTTCGATAAGCCAAACCTTGCTCTGTAAGCGCTGTTCGTAAACGTATAGACTTGCTTCTTCGCACCTTCACAGAGCCGTCTTCAACGCCAGTCATCAGCAAATTTTCACTTGTCTGCGCCATGCACTGCACCCGTCGTGCATGCGACAGGGTTGCCCGCACGCCCCCTTCACCTGATGTGCTGTGAACTGTCACCTAGTGCACCAGCAACAAAACAGGTATCAGCGCTTGTGTGAGGCACTGGTGGGTGGATGACACCAGTTGCAAAGTCACCCCTTGCGCATCAAAAGGGTAAAACTGCGCAAAGGTCTGGTGTCTGGGGAACGAACCCTGACCACAACCTCTACCCATACGTGCACAGCATGCTGTGGGCGCACCTGGCTGCCGCAGACCAGCACGTAAGCATCCCCGCTGGGCAGAAACTCGACCATGTCGCCCTCAATCTCAAGCGTTGCTGTGTAGGAGCAGCGGCCCTTGAGCAGGTTCCACATGCGGATGTGGCTGTCTCTGCAAAATAGCAGCGGCAGCAGCGCACATCCAGTGCTGTTGGAAACAGCAGCGCATCCGCAATAATGTTGTCGTGTTGCGAGGTGGAAAACCCTGCTTGTCAAGAGTTGCACGTGTACCTACCGTGCGACTGACAATGCCAGGCGGCCTGAGTGGTGCACTGCCAGGTCATTGACCAACGCCTTGTGGCCCCGCATCGTCTTCAGGTGCTCCCAGCCGCCCCCAACCTGCCAGATGGAGATGGACCCGTCTGCGCTGCCTGAAAACATGTGTGTGGCGGCTGCGCCCCTGGATGGCGAGAAGAACTTGATGCAGGGCACCGCGCCGTCTCCCGGATTCATCAAGAATCCCAAGTCCTTGTCATGCTGCAGGAGCCAGCGGGAACATGGCACAGCAGCAGCCAGTCAGTTATGCTGGGCAGTTGCAGCTGTGACGCTGATATCACCAGCTGCTGGGCGAGGTGGTGCATCCCGAGACTGTCATGAATGAAACTGCTGGTCAAGTGGCGCACCTGTATGTCGTACAGGTGAATGGTGTCATCCGCACCACCTGATGCCAAGAACGGTCCAACCCCAGCCACGCACTTGACTTGGTGCTGCACATCAACCAGACAGCATCCGAAGAGGAAGGTCGCAACATGCTCTCTGACGTCAACCACATTGTCCTGCCTCTACCACTGATTTCCTCACAGTCATGGCGTTGCTGCATCAGCGCCATTGGCGCATGCACACACCTTGTGAGCTGCAAAAGTGTACTTCCTTTCGAGGGTTGTGGGCTCCTGCGATGCATGCATGGCGCAGCAAGCTGTTGCAATAGCCATGGCACGGCCCTGAGACGCGATGCAGCGCACGAGAGCCCTTGCCTGCGCCGCCTCCGAGTCCAGCTGAGAAGGCGGCGCGAACGCGAACAGGAAACGTTCATAGCAGCCCGCGACAATCAGTGGGCTGTGCATCTTTGTAGCAGCGCTGTTCTGAGCAATTTTGTCCGATCCCGAAATTACGCGGTTTCTGGACAGCAAGCTGTATCACAAATGTATTGATGCATGGGAACTGTCTCCAACGGCTTATCTGTCACGTAAAATGTGTCTTTGCAAGCTACAAAAATGCTCGCCATCCAAGGTGCTGCACAGTTTTCATCGCTCATGATCACGAAAGCCTCAACAGCAGGCTACCATCAGGTTGGCACACCACCATCTTGATCAGTCTCCGGTGCATCATCTCGTTGCCACTGCAAAGCGCCTGTGCTTCGCCGCCGGTAGCGCCCATCACGCCCTGCCACCGTGCTATGGCCATGGCCTGCCACCCGTCAGGCTTGGCCTCACATGGCTCACCACCACGCTGGGCCGCTGCGACGCTCACATTGAGGCTCAAGCACGAAGGTTCAGTCTCCAGCTGCAGCTGAAGGTTGTCCCGCTGGCAGTCCTGCAGCACATGCCATGTCCTGTGAATGACCCACGGCGGAAGGGTGCCTGCGATCTCCATAATGCCACCTGCACTGCCCATGCTGCCACCTGAGCCGCCCAGCGTGACTGCGTTGGTGTTCTCTCCATCATCCAGACTGCCATTGGCGCGCAGCAGTGTCATCTGCCTTGGCAAGGGCGGTCGCCCTGCAGCCGACGGACCCGCCGCGGCTGTGGTCGTCGACCCCACTTCCGCCTGTCGCATGCGCAACGCCGGCTTGTACAGTGTGGCTCCCTCGAACAGCACTGGTGCCAGCAGCTCGGGCAGGTCCACTGCCTCACGACCGTTGCCCAGCAGCTGCTGGTCTTGAAACCGGACATCGTTTAGCAGTAGGTCCAGCAGGCCATGTACTGCCTGGGCACCCATCACCACAAGCACCGACTCGGGGCTGTGATCGCGCACTGACGTGTAGCGGCCCCCCGCCAACGTACTGCCAACTGCAGCCATGCCGGCTGGAAGCAGCGCTGCATCGTCCGCACGGTCAGCGTCGAGGTCTGCTGCCTCAGGGTTCACATGCTTTAGACGCACCGACTGCTGTACTGTGTGCTCATCTTTCAGCGCTGGTGCCAGCGGTAGCTGGAATGGGATGCCTGCATTTGCCAGGCGACTCCTGACCACACTGGTTGACTGTGACAGCACCGCCTGGGGCTCATGCTGTGTGGTGCCCCGGATGCCGGCCCCACAGAACAGGATGCTCACAGGACGCGGCGCCTGCGAGGTGAGGTAGAACGCGGGGCAGCGCCCGCATCGCAGCTGGACGTACACGCTGCGCAGAGCGTTGCGCCACGCAAGCTGCCGATGCGCCAGCACTGTTCCTGGACCCGAGGGCCCTGCTGCCGCCACTGCTGCTGCGTTGGGCAGGGCTCCTGTGGTTGCGGTAGGTGCTGCAGGAGCAGGTGCTGCCAGTAGCGCCTGCACTGTGCCTGCATCCCAGCTGTGCTCTGGATATCGCCAGCTCAGCAGCGCTGCATGCAGACGCGATTCGGCGGTCACACTCTTGCTGGTCAAGCCTTGGCCACTGAGAAAGCCGCTGCTACCACTGGCCATGAAGGCTGCTTGTGCTTTTGCCACTGCATAAGGACAGGCAAAGGTCAACATTAGCAATGCTAGCAGCACTGCAGGATGGAGCACATGCGAGAGCTAGGCTTGAGTGGCGCAGCTGTTGCCTCACCTTTGCCTGGATCTAGTCTGAGGGCACGCTCACAGACAGTCAGGGGCAACGACGATGTGAAACGCGCTGTGCGCTTGAGCGTCCAGTCATAGGGCATGTGCTGCGCTGCTGCCTCAGACTGCGCCGTGGCCAGAATTGAGCCAGTCACAGGCAGCGAGCTTTCAAGCCCTGTGCTGGGTCCTCGTGACATAGTCCGCCCGTCTCCCAAGCTTTTCAGGATGGCATGCTGTTGGCCAGGGCACAGCACCAGCAGATACGCAGGTATCAGCGCAATGGGCAGCCATACTTGATCAAGGTGCTTCTTCGTGGCTTGGTACTTACAAATGCTTGGCGCTGCGCAGCTTCGTTGGTGAACATGCTAGGAAGGCTGGTCTTGCCAACGTCCTGGGATTCATGAGCCGCATCACTGCACAATAGCGAAACCGCAGGATGGTGATAGCTGTTCTCACAAGAAATTTGTGACAGGGTCAGCCCTGAGCATGGCACGCCAGCCAACCTGCGTTCTCCTCGCTGCTGCCGTATCTGCGCCGCAAAGGTCTGGAAGTCAGTCGGTCCAGGTGCAGCTGCCGTGCTTGGCTGAGCAAGCGGCTGTTCCAAATCCAGTTTTGCATGTTTGGGCTCTGGAACGTGCTACAGATACAGGCAGCACGTGTGCGGTTCAACTGGAGCAAAAGACTGTGTAGCTGCTCAGCGGTAACTGCATGCTTTGGACTGTCTTGACGTCCTACCTCGGGTTGCGCCATGCTGCGATTGCTCTTCCCCGTCAAGCTGCCTGCGCGTTGCTGCTTGCTGGGCGAGGTGGTTGAGCAGCGGCCAAGGAACGTGCCTGGCGCCGATACCTGTATCGGCTGCAGCACGCGGGCACTCATCGCGTGCAAGCCAGGCCTAAGAAGGTGCTCCGCTATCCGAGAGAGCACACGTTCGTTGCACAAGTTTGAAAATTGGCCAAGTGTGGGAGCTTTTGTTGGGCTGGTAATGCAAAAACGCTGTTCAGAATGATGATGCGGCAAGGCCAGCCACCAGCACAACAGCAGCCGATGGCACGGCGGCAGGCGGCCCTATTTCATGACTTGCTGAACGCTTGGCGCTTCGTTGGGGCAGCAATCTGGTGCCACGGCGCTCTGCTTGCTGCGCACATGGCTTGTGCTGTTATCCTATCTCCCTTCATACACACATCACCGCTGGCCATACTGGGATGGCGCGGCCTGCTGTTGCATGCGCTGCAAATGGGCGTGCTGATGGCGCACTGGCGAACGCTGTCAGCATCAGAGGCTGTGCCGCCGCAGATCCCCAAGCTGCCTTTCAACGGCAGCGCCTGGATCGCACCGCTACTGGCAAGGCTGGTGCTGAGGGACCGCAAGCTGTCGAGCGCAGCTGCAACTGCATGGCTGCTGGGTGCAACAGCGGCGTGCGCGGTGGCATACACATACCTGTACCCGTCCATCGCCCCACAAGGCACCACGCTGCAGTGGAGCCTCGTGCTTGGCATCAGCGTTGCGCTGATATACACGCTCCAACACCTGGGACGGTGGGTGGTCATTTGCATTACAGGCTTGCATGCTTGTACCTTCACCAGCAGATCATCACAAAGCCGGCTTCAATGGGGCTCCTTGCAGGTGTCGAGACGTGCTGTCGTTCCCAGTGCTGCAACGTCACCGCTATTTCCAACTGAGGTCACGCTTGCCGCAAGGTACAAGCAAGCCGCACAAGTCAGGACTATTCATGTACAACGTGGTCAAACAATGTTCATCCAGGGCCTCACTGTGTATAGCAGGCAGTGCACTTGGCAGCGCTGACTGACGCTTGTGATGCTGGTGCTTGTTGCCACCCATGCCTTTTACCCCGCAGTTGTTACATCAGCTGTCAAAGTGTCAGTCAGCGGGCAAGTGGTGGCGCTGCTGCTGCGGCAGGCCCCGTTTCCCGGTACCGCCCAGCTTCTGTCCACGTGTGTCTCCATCAGCATGTGTGTCCTAGGCTGGCTGTTGGGCCACACTATGCTGGACATCGTGTTCTCAGAGCGGCTGCGCCTCATGGCACAAGCTGAGGCGCCCTTTGATGCCCTCGTGTCATACGGACTGAGCAGCAGTGATGGCTTGGTGCAGGTGCGCAGCTTGGCACGTCAGCCTCAACCTGCCTCATGTCCTAATCCTTTGCAGCGCGCCTTCCTGCAACCTGCACCCCATGCCGCTGCAATTCCGCAAAGGACTTGACATTGATGGACGTGGCAGCGCTGGTGGAGGAGAAGAGCAGTGCAGCAGCAGCAGCCCGTCAGGCCATAGCATTTGCAGACGAGACGGGACGCCTTGGATGGACGTCCCTAGGGGGTTTCTTGGTTGGGGAGCTGCGAGACCTCACAACACAGCTCTCAGCGGCATTGCCAGCTTCAGCAGGTGCGAGTTAAAGAGCTGTGTTGTTACCGTTTGAATCGCGAGAAGCAGCGGGCTGCAGGGGTGGATGGCTTGTAAACTGGCATTGTCAGCATGTGTTGATCTCACCTCAGCAATAAGCTGTGTCACAGCCCTTATACGATTTGCGCTTCCGTTGCTGTAACTGGTGCCCTTGTCCTGTGTCCTGCAGGTGAGGGGGCAGGCGCTGGCGTGGGGCCTCAGCCTTTGGCAGGTCCATCAGGAAGGTCTGTGCAGTGGAATGCTGTGAGTACGCTGTCCTCAGCGCGAGCGTCAGATACACGGCGGGCCCAGGAGCTTGCAGGCTGGACGCTGCGCACCCGCTTCTACAGGTCCGTGCATTGTGTGTTCATGTGCTTGGGACAGACACACAGAAATGATTGGGAAACGGGTCTTATTGAAAGTGCAGATGGTGCATTATCCATCACCAATTGATGGACAGTTGATGACACTCTGAACGGTTCACGCCTTGGCGGCCTGTGGTGCCTTTGCGCTCTGCTGATTGCCTTGCTGCCATTCCTGTCGCCTACTCAGGGATGGCTGGTGCCTGCGCATGCTGTCCGCACTAGCTGCAGCTTCGCGCAGCGAGGACCGCTATGGCGTGTTGCTGCTGTGCGATCCCAACCTGGCGGATGTAGCGACGACTCTGGCGTCCACAGTGCTCGTGCTGCATGAGTATGGCAAGATGCAGGTGGGCTGCCAGGAATGCATGTATGGACATATATGCTGCAGTATTGTGCACTGTGCAGTCATGGAGTGTGCATAGGAACAACCACTTGTGTCAGAACAGTTCAGCAGCAAACAGCTGCAAGGGGCAGCATGACGCGCATCAGGCGGCGTTCCATTTTGTGCATTGCGTCCGCCGCTTCCCTGTGTGTCACTTACAGAGCTCGTTGTCTGGCAGTGCCTCTGGGACACTAGCAAAGGCAGTCAGCGCAGCAGCAAGGGCGATGGCTATGCCCACCCACTGTGCGGCGCACAAGGTAGGCAATTTGGCTTGCCATATGCAGGAGCGATGGTGTTGCTGCATTGGCATCAACTGCAGCTGCACTGCAGCGCAAGCTGATACTCCAGCTGCAGCTCCTTTGTGCGTATGCCATTGGACTCAGCGACTTGACACTGCCACCCTTTGCAGGAGGGGGTGCTGGCGTATGCACTGGAAGACCTGGCCAGGAGCTGTACATACCGAGTGGTGCAGGCCTTTGGGCAATCGCTCAAGGCTGCTTTGAAGGATGCCAAGCAGAAGCCGGCATATGGAACGGTGTCAGAAGTAACTGGCATGCTTCAGGGCATGCTGGACGCCAAGGAGTGATGTATCTCGTCAGCGTAGCACCCCACAAACCAGTTTGTATGGCATCTATTTTTTGGCAACCATCTGTTGTGGTTTCTTTGTGTGGTGAAAACCATTGAAACCAACGTGGAGGCACGCGTGCACACAGGACGCAGCCACAATCGCACGTTGCAATCGCCACTTCGCATGGACTTTAGCTTTGTGGCACAAGGTGGCTCATCGAGGTGATTGAGCGCGCTGGCGCTGGCGATCAGCTGGGGCCAAAGTTCAGTCTGAGACACTGTATCCCCTCCATGCAGGCCCGGCACAGCAGAGCAGGCTGAACAAGGTGCTGCCCCACCCGCGAAATCAAATCTGTTTCAAATCCCCTCGCACAGGGAGGTACGCTGGCAGGCCAAGCACCTGAAATCCCGCAGCCAAACGTACATAGTGGCGTGCATGGGTGTGCGTGCACTGACGTATCTATCCTTGCATGCTGGCTTTGGTTTCAGGTGCAAGCAGCAGCTCATGGCAGCAGCACATCAAACCTGTTCCGGCCCTCAGGGGTCACAGCCTCCTCCATTCGCCAGCCGCAGCAGCAACAGCAGCAGCAGACACAGGTGTTTGCACCTGCACCACCGGCAGTACAGGGTTCTGTGCCAGGGCCAGCTGCAGTTGCAGCAGCGACGGCACTGTCTACAGGACCCCTGTGGTCTGCTCCAAGACCAGGTGAGCAGCCAACCCATCCACCACATCCGACTGGGTCTCAGCTTTGCATGACCCACTTGCTGAGGAAGCATGCTTGGGAGAGGCCGGCGTGTTTGCGTGCTTGTGCTTGCTCTGACGTGACCCATGTCAGTCAGCGGCGGCCGCCACCGGGCAGTGGAAAATTGCTGAAGAATGTCCAGCTCGCAAAGCAGCCTAGCCTTTGCATAACTGCCACTGGCGCCGGGTCTGAGTCTCGTCCAAAGCTTCATGCTTCACCTTGTGTGCTATAGGTGCACCTCAGCCACAACCTGACCAGGCTGTTCCACGCACATATGTGCAGCCTGGACCCAGCCATGTCACACCTAGGTGAAGCACCGCACTGAGCATGCCACAAAATGTGCACATGCCAGCAGCGTGCTGAATGCCACGTATTATGCAGTTTAGTGGTGTCTTGGCCATGTGGCAGACCCTGCTGTGCGGACAGCAATTCGCTTTTGCTGTGTGCCGTGTGCCACTCCAGGTTGCCATCGCAGCGTTTTTTTCAGTTACCTCCTTTGCAATGTTCCTTATGGATGCTGCCCCTGGCCTGTGCGTACATGCAGCTACATGCCACAGCCTGCGCTGAGCACGCTCTCCTCAGGCCCACCAGTTACATCGACCAGCGCCCCTCACTTCAACCCAAACGCCATCATTGCCAGCAAGCGCCAGCAAGGCAACCCGCTGCTACGGCACATTCGCAATGTGCGCTGGCAGTTTGGCGACGCCAGCCCTGACTACGTGCTGGGTCAGAACACATGTGCCCTCTTCATCAGCCTCAGGTAGATAACCATGGTCTCCTTGGCTGGACACGTTGACATGTTTGTTTCCAATGATGTGTCCCTGTGTTCGGAAGTTGGGCAGTTGCCAGTAGTCGGCAGCACCACTTGCACATCTGAGCAGAGCTACTGGTGTGTACATAATTGTTGCAACTCATTTTAATGCCACCAGTGAGCCACAGGATCTGTGCGTGCGGCGGTGCGCCTTTGACGCTCCAATCTGTGCTTGCTTGTCCTGCCCGCCAGATATCACCTCCTGCACCCTGAGTACATCCTGCATCGCATCAAGGAGCAGCTGCGTGCGTGGGGGCTGATTGTGGTGCTGTGCCACATTGACATTGAGGACACTGTGAAGCCGTTGGGGGAGGTGTCAAAGGCTGCGGTTACGAATGGCTGCACCTTGGTGTGTGCCTGGAGCCCCGAGGTGCGTTGAAGCGACACACGTGAAGGGGCACAGGTCATTCTCTCACGCCGTGTCACAGAGCAAAACATATTTGCTGCTGACGCCAGCGCGCTGTTGAATCCGCCTGGCCCCAGCTGACACCTGGACACCCTCCTTGCCTGCAGGAGTGTGCTCGGTACCTGGAGACATTCAAAAGCTATGAGACAAAGCCTGCGTCGGGCATCCAGGAGCGCATCGACCCTGACTACATGTCGCGTCTGACCGCTGCGCTGACCAGCATACGAGGCATCAACCGCACGGACGCGCAGACGCTCGGCACGCAGCGCGGCACGCTCGCCGACATTTTGAGATCCACGTCTGAACAGCTGTCTGCGTGCCCAGGCATTGGGCCTACTAAGGTGCGCACGTGCACACTTGTTGGGTTTTTCTGTGGTTGGTAGAAGCTAACTGACTTTGTTTGTAGGACTTCAAGTGCAGGTCAGGGACTGAAGCTTTGTTGAGTATCTTGCATCCTTCTCTTGCACCAAGCTACTGTTACGCGGGCCGGGTTCTTGCCCTGGAGGCGAGGTCATGAAACTGGAAAACACAACACGCTGCCGCTGCAATTACACAGGTGCGCCGGCTGCTCGACACCTTCCAGCAGCCCTTTCGGAAAGAGATCACCGTTACACAGGCACGGCAGGCCACAACCAGCCCTGCAGCCCCTGGACCAGGTGTGACGGCTGGGCCAGGAACAGCTGAAATTCAGGATATGGCAGTGCAGGGGGATGAAGGTAAAATGCCACAGGGACGGCAGGCTTCTTTGCCAAGCATGGCGATGGTGGCATTGGCACAGCCAAGTCGCGCAAGGTTGGTGGGTGATCGTGCAAGGCTCGGGGATGATGAACTGTCAGAGGCAGAGATTGGGGAGGATGAGGAAGGGGCGCAGGAAGAGCAGGAGGGTAGGTTCCAGGATGAGCTGCTGCAGCATGCAACACAAATGTTGACGCAAGTGGGCGACACGTTTGCAGAGGATGAAGAAAATGCCTCACTGGAGGAGATATGACTGCATGACTACAGGCACATTAAGCATGAAACTGTTCGTGTGCTGCCACCGCGCCTGGTACTGTTGCGATGTCACTTGGCTCGAGGTGCTGCAAATGCATTCTGCAGCTTTGAGTGGATTTACAAAGAACCAAAATGGATGGATACACCTTGCATGAACATTTGTTCCTTTTGATGTAGATGAAGAGGGTCAACTGGGCCGCGGTCATTGCTGAGATCGTTGTGCTCATGGCCCTGAAAACAGAAATAGAATGAAATCACATGTACCTGACGCCACCCCCATATGGGCGCAGGCGACCGACAGCTGGCCACCAGGTACACAACCAATGGGGTTGTACTGCTGGTGCCCTCAGCTGGGTGCCACAAATGCACCAATGACCAGGCAGTGGATGTTGAAGTTGGATCACATGTGCCTGCGAATGCTCCAGCAGACATGCTTGTATCACCTACACAAATTTGAGTGACCTGCTCCTGACTGGGCCACCCAGAACTCTACCGCCCCATACAAAGCTGGTCAACCAGCAACCCTGCCATGCAACTGTGAGCGAGATGGCAATATCTCGCGGCTAAGGCAGGGAAACAGCAGTCCCGCACCAGCAGCCAGCATGCTGCGCGCTGCATCCCCCCCATGCAGCCAAGCAGCGTGCCCCCTTCAAAAAGGCACCCTGTGTATTGCAAGGTAGAGTGGCGAGGGACCTGCCAAGCCAGCCAAGCAGGGGGAAGACTATGCAAATATGCAAGCACTGAGGGACACGGGTGGAATTTTACTGACTTGCTGAAACCTCGGGTGGCCATATTTTTCGCGGATGGCTGGTAGCTGCTGGCTGTTGCTGACCGCCTGGTGCACTGCCGCCAGCGCAGTGACGCACAGTTTGATGTCGCTGGGTGCATAGTCAGAGTAATGCTGCAGGTTTGCATCCCAGGGATGCCGCTCAAGCATCAAGTTGGCCAGGTAGACGCCAGAGGCGGCGACGACAGAGGGCAGGAACACCAGCATACTGTAGTCAAGTAGCGACAGCTCAGTCAGGTAATTTGACAGAAAGTGCAGCAGCTCATCTGGGTTGCACACCTGGGGAAGGGGCAAGTGGAGGAGGCGTGGAGGCGTGAGCGATGTGCACCATCGTATGCGCAGCCAAAGATCTGTGGCGCGCTGCAGCCCGATGTGCAGCTTGTGCGTGGCCTTGTCAAACAAAACTCATCTCCGGCAGGCTGCCTCCGAGGAGCAGAGCCCTGCACTGGTCACAGCACCCACCTGCAGCAATCGCCGTAGAAAAGTTTTTGCTGTCGGCACGGTAAGCTCGTAATTGAGCCGCTTCAGCACAACCTCTTCCATCTGGATCAGTTGTTCTTTCGCGTATGTGTTGTCGGTGATGTAGCAGAAATCGGCGACATTGGGAGGATAGATTTCCTCGTACTTTGCGGCTAGCCACATGCATGTGACGCCTATGAGCTGCAGTTGGTTTCTCTGCGCCACTTGTGCTGAGAGGTACCGGTCGATGTAGTTGATGGCCTGGTACAGGGTGTCGGCGCACAGCTTGTACTCCTCTGACACCTCAACCAGCCAGTCCACTAAGATGGCACGCATCTTTGCGTTGACATCGGGCTGTAGCTGCTCAAGGTACTTTGCGCTTGGCTGCTTGGCGACCTGCATGTGCATGGCAGGGCGCACACATGAGCTGTGATGCTGCGCTGCCTTCCAGCAAGGTAACGCAGCAGCCTTGTTTGCTGGACGAGCTGGGCCTTGGCTAGAGCACCTTGCAGGGCTGCTGCCCGCACCTCTGCCTCTCGCAGCGTCTGCATGATTTGCGGCGCGTACGCGCTGCATGCCTGCGGGTCGTCCTCGTTCAGCTTATCCACGTCTGTCCAGCCCCTGACTTCCCGAGAAGGCCGAGGCTTGATGGGCTCTGCATGCAGTCATGTCGCCATGTTGCATGAGCATCGGTCCAATGCAGCACTGCCCAACATCCGATGAGACCCCTACCCATGCACCTGCTGGCTTGAAGCATGGGGTGATTTCGACAAGCAGGCGCGGCGCGACATTCACGTTATCCTTCGCCTTGCGGTTGGCGCTGCAACCAGGCTGCACGACCTGTGCCAGCTGCTTATTGCTCGTCTCGAATACGGGTGCCTGCGCGCGTCTCACAAGGTTTGTGCATGAGCTGCTGCGCAACCAAAGCCTCCATGCCCAGTGCGTGTCCGGGGGCTTTCTACAGACCTTGGCTGCCTGGTCTTTCCTGGTGAGCGTCCCCGAAACGGTGTCGAGGCCACCGCTGCCAGCGCCGCTGAGCTTTGCACGGTCGGAGGACTCCATCCAGTTTTGGAAGGTTGTCCTGCAGGTTGCTACGCACACCGAGGCATCGCACTCTGTCGGCTGCACGGGATGCCGAGGCACAAGACAGACGCGTGTCAGCGCTTGCGCGTTGCCTCCGTGAACTTCGGAAATGTGAATTGGGAGCAGGAATGGCGGTTGACTGTGGGCAGACAGACTATACATTACATAATCATTGCCGCCCAAGGGCACAAGATCACAAGGGTTGCACACAGGAGTGGTGCTCACGTATAAGCAGCGTGCCTGGATCAGGCCTTGCCACGAAGGCGGTGCACGCGCGTGCTGGGTACAGCATTCCATGAATGGAGGCCACACAACAAGGCGGCCACAGCTGCCAAGCCCATTGTCCTTGACGGGTTTTGCAGCTCCAGCAGCAGCGGGAACAATAATGCTGACGTCAGAAGGTGCACCCAGTGCGCTAAGGTTGCAGCAACGGCCGTGGTTCCTGCACAAACCCAACCGTGCGTTTTGGGAGGTTCAATAACCCAGCGCTTCTCACAGCTGGAAGCTGTGCAGGTTAGAAAACAGCTGCGCTTGCTTGTGGCATTACTACACACACCTTTGATGTGCGAGGGGTTCAATTCCTGCTTGTTGAGTGTCGAGGGCGGCCCAGCTCCGACTCCAAATGCCAGCGCAGCTATGATGCAACCGGCAACAAGCGTGCCGCCTCCTACGCCGTCCCGCGATGCCAAGCTGACACACATCAATGCTAGACCCTGGCCAACCCAGCTGCTGGTAAGCAGCGCCTTGCGGCTGAGCATCCGCTCTAAGTAAAATGCCAGCAAGGCGCCTGCCATGTAAGCAAGGCCCAGGGCCAGGGTCATGATGTTGTGCTGCTGCACACCAACCTGGTGAAGAGAGGACCACAGCAGTAACTTATCCATGACAAGTGCAAGCGCCTTGGAAGTCGCGTAGCTGCCAGAGCACTCGATGCATGCCATCCTGCCACACTGAGGTTCTCACCTGACGCAGATAAAGCGTTGAGTAGAAGGCCAGCAGATGCATGCCCGTGAACGGCTGGTACGGACACAGCAACAGTGGTGCAGCCTGTGCTGCTGCCATGCACGCAGACCAGAGGCTGGGTGCCGGCCATCCTTTTATTTCCACTGATTTAAGAAAGCTGGATGCTGTTGCTCCTGTCATAGGGCAAATCGTATCAATTCAGCACCTGAATGTGCAAGGGCTAATGCTTGCAAGGCAAAGCGGCGCGGAGTGATGCGGGAGCTGCCAGCGACCCACTCGCGGCCTCACCAGGCAGGTAGCTCAGCTCATATGCAGTGTTTGGGCCCCACAGCCACCGTGCAGCAGCATCGGCTTCTGCCTGTCGCCCTTTGGCTACCAACCAGCTTGGCGTCTCAGGGCACACCAGCATGCCTGTTAGGAGGAGGATGGGGCGCAGATCAGACGCAAGCCATAGCTGAACATCCTGTTGGTCCCTGCCAGCCGGCGCGTGCGCACAAACAGCGCGCCCAAATCCAGGTTTTGTTATTGAAGCGTGCCTGCACTCACCCACTGCCAGAGCCATGGCTGGCACCTCGCCCAGGAAAAGCACTGCACGCCAGTGCTTGGCAGGGAGCAGCGTGTTTGCGACCATTGCCGCGACGATGCCAGCCCAGGTGCCCATTTGGCACAAATTGCTCAGTGCGTGGCGTGTTGCCGCTGGGGCAACCTGCAGCACAACATGGTTGGGTCCTGCATGGCTGGAGTGCTTGCTGGTACCTCTTTGCTCAACAGCTGAGTGCCAGCCCTCGTGGATGGTGGTGAGCGACCTTACCTCCATAATGTACACGGGGATCACAGCGCTTGACGCGCCAGTAGCTATACCCATGATGAACCTGCTGACCAGCATGACAGCAACTCGCTTTGGCCGTCCGTCCACCTGATGAGTAGGGCCGTTCCACCGCTCAAACACAGGCGCTTGTACTGAGGCCAGTGGGGCAAGGATCAGCAGTTGTGCCGCGACCAGCAGTAGCTGGCGTCTCCCAAGAAGATCAGCAAAGCCACAGCCTGTCAAGCTGCCCAAAGCCATGCCGGCTAGGTGTAGCATGACGACCTGCTCCAGTTGTGTTGCAACCCGACAACCATGTGTGATCAGGGCCTTGGCATCGAAGAGCCACCAGGTTTGCTTGGCAGGCTAGCCATGTTCATGCTGTTTGCAGGACCAAGCTTCGAGCCTCAGCCGCCTGCATGCACGCTTGTATGCGCTCCTCACCAGCCCTTGCAGCAGCGCCACCGCTTTCCAACTGCCTCCAACGCCGAGTTCAAACACCACCTGCTCCAGAGAGCCATTGAGTGCAGCTAGCTGGTAGCCAAACACCACCAAGCCCATGCATGCAACGACCAAGGCGAAGCCTGCTTGAGCCGGAGCATGTGCCTGACTCGGCCTAGGAGCAGGCGAGCTGCCTGCTGCCGACGGCACGGCTTCGTTGGAGCGATTGCGCCTCATGACGGCGACGATATAGTGCTGTTCAAAGCGCCTACTCGAACCACCCCGCCCAGTTCGAGGATCATGGTAACGCCAGTTACTCAACTTTGAATACAGCAGGAAATTTTCAACTCACTTTGGATTTCAGCAAACTCTGACATAAATTCAATCTCCAATCCCAAGTCTAAACAACATCGCATTGTACATTTGCAAGGAGCCCTCAAGACAGCTCCTTCTGAATCTGGTCAAAGCTCTTGCCACGTGTCTCTGGCACCTGCGTGCGGATGAACAGGGCTGCCAGCACCGCAACTGCACCGAAGAACGCGTATACCGCAGGCAGGCCGAACTGCTGCACGCCCAGCATGAAGGTCTGGCCAACCGCGACGTTGCAGATCCAGTGGCTCACAAACGCTGCAGCCACAGCGCGCCCTGCATGACGGTACGGTCGGCGGGCGAGCGACAGCACATCCTGATCAGTGCACTCACAATGTCTTCGTCAACAAACATATAGCTAACTGATGGCTTGTGTGCTGACCATTGCAAACCATGCCTTCGCCACAAAACATCATGCCTTCCAAAACACGCAGCTGTCAGCGCACCTCTGATAGCAGCAGGGTTGAGCTCGGGCAAGACCAGCGCTGTGACCGGGCCGGCACCGAGCGCAAAGCTCAGAATGTAGAACAGCGTCCCGCCCACGGCCAGAGGCGCAGAGTACTCCTTGAGGGCCGGCAACGAGAATCCAGCAGCCATGGCAAACATGGCAGCTGCTTGACCCAGGTAGCTGTTGCTCAGCAAAGTGGTGCGCCCTGCCTTCTCGATGATCGACCCGGCTACGATGGTGCCAAGGACGTTAGTGGCGCCCACAGCAACCGACGCAAGCGTGCCCGATGCCACCCCGGCCTACAGTGTTGTCACAAATTGACAGCACGGCATGGGCACTGGTGTGGCGGAGCAGACACAACAGCATGACAGCTGCCTTGCTTGCAGAAAATACACTCCCGGTGCAGCTTCACCCACAATAATTAGGCCTCTGAACCTGTTGCATTACCTCGCGGAAGACAGAGGTGGAGAAGTAGACGATTGCGTTGATGCCAGCAAACTGCTGGAACATGAACAGCAGCAGGCCAATCTGCACAGAGCGCATGGACAGCATCTGCAGCGTGCCCACGGTGGCTGCCTCGCTGCGTCCCGCCTCGCCTGTATGCAAGCAAACAGGTTGCTCAGGCGCACGCACTTTAAATGTGGCACGGCGCCCAAGCTGCTGCAGCAAGGCCAGGCTCAGCTAACTGCCTCTGGAATTGCCCAACCGGCCGAAATCCAGACCTTGCGAATATGCCTCACAGGCAGCTGTGTGCGCTAAACCTGCCGTGCTCACCCGCAGTGCGAGCGCCACCCAGCTCCACTGCAGCGTTTGCGCCCCAAAGACGCTGAGCAGCTGCCGCAGCGCTGGCGCCCTGGTTGCGGCTCTGCAGCCACCGCGGGCTCTCCGGCGACGCAAGCATGCCTGAGACCAGCCATGACAATAAGTTTTAACCGCATCAGTCAAAGCAGCAAACAAGATAACACAGAAGCAAGTCAGCGAACCACAACAAGCCCGTGGCAAGCAGAGCCTGACCGCCGCCTTGCCGTAGCTGAATTTGTCACCTGGGTTTGCAAAGCGGACAGGATGAGTCATGCTGATTGCGCTCTATCCCCGTTCTAAAACCCACCGAGCGCCAGCGCCACAGCAGGCAGAGCTCCAATGGTGAACATTGTCCGCCATTCAGTTACTGGCAGGGCCACGTTGACCAGCAGCGCTGCCAGGATACCAAGGCAGATGACCAGCTGGTTGAGGGTGCCCAGCGCGCCTCGCACAGCCGTCGGCGCAACCTGCATGTGACATGGATTCAGGCGAACATAATACAAGTTGTGAGCTGCCTTGGCAACAGTCATGCATTGGTGCTCACTAACATACGGTGATGAATGCATGGCGGGCCAAGCATGTGGCACATGGCAGTGCACGTGCTGGTGCTGCGAAGTTGCCATATCCCTGTTGGTAGGCTCAAAACTACCCGTTGCAACTGCAACCCGCTGCAACAGCGCCAGGAGGACAATCACGTGCCACTCCCAATCCTGCCCACCCACTTGAGCTACCAATGCGTCTCACTTCACTGATGTAAGTTGGGACGACCGCTGAAGACAGACCGATGGCCAGGCCGGTGATGAACCTGCCTGCAATCATGGTGTTAAGGACGTGCGCATTGGCAGCCAGCAGCGGCCCCACCAGCATTGGCACTGCCGCCAGCAACAGAGACTTGCGGCGTCCCAGGGTGTCAGCAAGGCCACCACCAGAAAGGCTGCCCAGGGCTGCACCCGCCAGGGTGCTGCTGACAATCTGCAACATTTTAATCAGGCCAGGACGATTCAGCAACCTGGCCCCATGTTGCACATCCGCAAAGTGCGATTGTGTTCAAGAGTCTGCCACTGCAACACTGTCACTGCTTCATCACGTCCTCACTCACCAAACCCTGCAGCGCAGGCTGTCCTGCAATGGCCACATCCCGAGAGATCGCGTCCAGTGGGCCGTTTACAACACCCAGGTGGTACCCAAAGGCCAGGGCACCAGCGCAAGCCACTGCCACGCTGAGCAGCACAGGCGCCAGGCTGACTGAGCCTGGCGCACCCGAAGCACTGCCTGCTGAGGAGGCATGCATGCACACATGCTCGCGCCAGTGTCCGGTCGAGGGCCCAGATGGCAGAACGCGCTCGATTTGGCGGCTCCTCAGCCCGTCCGCTGCTGCTGCGCGCAGCAGGGGCCAGCGTTTTCTGTCAGTGGTGCTGACGTGCTAACCTGTTGGCCATGGCAGCATCTGAGATACCCACCAGGAACGAGCGGCACGATGTGCCTACTGGCACGGTGTGGAGCTGAATGGTAGGCGCCACGGCCGGGCAGGCGGTGCAGCAGCAGCGGAAACCCAGATGCGAGGCGCGCGGACGTTCCGGACGCCGATCGCAGCATCGCGTGCACAGCTACACGGCAAGTGTGCGACTACACAGCGATTTGGAGAGGTGCAGCGCTGGGCATTAGGTGCCCCCCCCTTCTTTTTTGCTTGCAACACCGGCGTGGGGGAAGTGTGAATAAAGTTTGGTAAACCGGAGTGACAGTGGTTTGTGTGTAGTATTGACGCTCGCAATGGCCTCCCTTGCTGCCAAGACCGCCCCTTCAAGCGCCCTCTTCTCACGCCGTGCTTCTCGCCGCTGCGTCGTCATGGCTTCCGCCTCGGCCCTGAGCCAGGTGCGTGTCTGGCAGCACCAGGAGCAGCTTAACAGGTTGACGGCGTGTGCATCTGCTGAGCCGCTCCTTGCCCGTGACGCCATAGGATGAGCTGAAGAAGCAGGCTGCCTGGAAGGCCGTGGAGTATGTCAAGTCCAACATGGTGGTTGGCCTGGGCACTGGCTCCACCGCCGCCTTCGCCGTCGATCGCATCGGCCAGCTGATGAAGGAGGGCAAGCTGCAGAACATCATCGGTGTGCCCACGTCGATCAGGACCTATGAGCAGGCCAAGTCCCTGGGCATCCCCCTGGCGACCCTGGATGAGCAGCCTCACATCGATGTCGCCATCGACGGTGCCGACGAGGTGGATCCCAACCTGGACGTGGTGAAGGGCCGCGGTGGCGCGCTGCTGCGCGAGAAGATGGTGGAGCTGGCGTCCGACAAGTTTGTGTGCATCGTGGACGACACCAAGCTGGTCAGCAGCCTGGGAGGCAGCAAGCTGGCGATGCCCGTCGAAATTGTGCAGTTCTGCCACATCTACACGCTGCAGCGGTGAGCACGGTAGTGACCATGCGCCGATTCATGCCTGGCCGCTCATGGCGTCAGCCCATGCAGTTCCCACCAGCCATGCAGTCCAGTGACTTGTAGCTCACTCTGGTACCCATGCGTGCATGCAATCCCTTCAGCCTTGCAAAGCTGCCTGAGGTGGCTGGTTGCGAGGCCAAGCTGCGCATGAACGGTGACAAGCCCTATGTGACCGACAACGGGAACTTCATCGTTGACCTGTATTTTGAGACGCCGATCAAAGACAGCCACGCCGCTGCCAAGGCTATCCTGAACATGGACGGCGTGGTTGACCACGGTCTGTTTATGGACATGGTGGATGTGTGCATCATTGCTGGCGCCAATGGCGTTGAGGTTAAGACCCGCCCCAACCCCAAGAAGAAGTAAGCAGCACGCTGCTGGTGGCCGCACCGGAACATGCTCTTCCGCCTGCCAAATTGTGACTCATTTTACCGACGGCAATGCACGAGGTGGCTGGGGACAATGCGCCCAAGCTTGCCCTGAGCCTCGGCCAATTCTTTTAGGTTCTTCCTGGCTGCTTGTTGAGTTTTCCAGCCAGACCCCAACGTGTTACCACCTGGAGAAGCATATCCTTGAGGTACAGAACAGAATTACGATGGTGTTTGCCAAACAATGCCAGATTAACACGCTACATCAGACATGCACACCGCTTGCATGCTCACATTCCCAAGTCGCGGTCAGCCTATCATTGCTTAGTTGCCTTGAGCAGGTAGCAATGATGACTTATCTCGAGCAGATAGCACGGTCAAGGCTACAGTGGTACGCATCAGTAGGATGAGCCTGGTCCTTTCAGCCATCACCACCTCCCTGTCAACGAATGTGGTGAGACTCAGGCCCCAAGCAGCTGGCCCCAGGTCCTCACCCCTTGCCAGACCTTCTTCTTGGATGGCGGCGAGGGCGTCGAAGCTGCCATCGCGAATCATTGACTCAACTACGCCGGCATCTATTACAGCTTTCACATTCGCGCCCCCCTGCGCAGCCACAGGGGGTTCAGCAGTTAAGTACAGCAAGCAGCGCCATCACTTATTACTCAAGAAAGTCAATTCACGCAAGCACTTGGCCTCAACTGCAACCACAACTTCTGGCATACACCACACTCCTGCCCCCTGCACTCACCCTGATCAGGAGCCGGACGACTGCCGCGTGGTTATGCATGGCTGCATGCAGCAATGTCGCTCCATCTGCGTGCGGCTCAGCACCATGTTGCAACAGCAGCGAAGCCACCGCATCATCACCTTTGCGGCTGGCAGCATCAAGCGCATCTCGTAAAGCGCCAGGCGATGGGCGGTAGCGTAACAACAGGCGGCATATCTCCAAATGGCCACAGCTAGCAGCTTGCACCAGAGCCCGACCCTGCAGGGTTGTGCAAGTGGAGGTGGGTTGACTCTGGCCGCATCACACACATTCTCCCGCATTTGCGCGATATGCGACTGTTTACAGCCTCTTACACCAAATCCTTAGACTCCCCTGCCTCGTGGTGTTGCTTGCTGGCCTCCCCCAAACAACCTTCGCGTGACCCCCAAAGTCAATGTCCCAGCGCTTATGCATCAAGGGAGCCTCACCCGTTGAGAGTCGACGCTGCAGCCCTTGAGGAGCAGCAGTTGTGCAACAGCCATGTGGCCCTTGAAGGCAGCTGCGAGAAGGGCTCCATCATTGCGGCAACGAACGTCGATACCGCGGTCAACCAGCAGCTGCACCACACCTAGATGCCCTGCAGACAACACAATGGAATGATATTCAGGGCATGGCGCGTGGGAAACAAACAAGAAGCAATTATCAGCGGCAGAGCCAAGACGAACCGTGATATGCGCCCTCAAACAGCGCCTGCCCATCATTTATGTGGATGTTGGCACCGCGATCCAGCAACCACGCGGCCGTTTCAACTTCCCTGAGCAGCGCCAAGCCAGGGCAGGGCATGGTCAGCAAGCCAGACACGTGTGCGCCTGTGCTGAGGATGATGAGTCACAACGCAGCACAACGTGCACGGCACCTGCAACTTACCCGCCAGACGCAGCGTGCAGGAACGCAAAGTCGCGCCAGTTGCTGAAGTCCTGATCCGACACTGTGCTCACAAGCTGCGCAAGCACAGCTACATTGCCCTGCAGCACGTCATATGGCGGAGGCTCGTCATGTTTGCCAGCACACGGTGCCATGTTACAAACCCGCTTGGCCAGATCCAGCACTTGCCTGTGGGTGGAAAATCTGTACCAGACATGCAGGGCAATGCAATAACTAGCAGGGTGTTGCAACTGCATGCCCTACATGCACCTAGACACCACGAGCCCCGCTCACTTGCGCAGCAGCCGCGCACACAACGTTTTCATCCACGACTGCCTGGGCATGCAGCAGGTCCACAACGTGTGTGTAGTTCTTGCTAACGGCCCAATGCAGGATGCTGGGTGTCCAGTAGCCAACCCTCTCCTCTGGGATGTTCACGTGTGCGCCCGCAGCCAGGAGCAGGGTTGCGGCTGCCAGCACCTTCTCCTCGCTGTCCCTGTCCAGCCAGCGGCTGTGACGCATCTTGTGCAGAGCATCGGCAGGGCCATACGTCCGCATCATCCATCTGTGTGTAGCAATGGAAAAACAGGAGGCGGTGCATGCCACGGTGTTGCTGAGGGTGAGGGGGCCCGAAGAATGCCTGCTCGCGGTCAGGACACACCTGTGCCAGGTCGTCAGGTCTCCATGCAGCCGCCATGTTGAACGACAGCAGCGCAGCAGGCTGTCTGGCCTTGTACCTAAGCGGGTCACTATCTCTGACAGGGCTGGCAATGGCAGCTCATCAAGCAACCTGCAGCCACCAGCCTGGTCGTCAGGAGCTGGGTTCATGCCCAAGGTCTGGACAAGATTCAAGAAGGTAATACTGAGCTTGCTCCTTGCTGTAAATTTTTATGGCATGGGCAGCGCGCGCTGCAACGCGAGGGTTACCTTGAATGGCCATACACTTCACACCTCCAGCGCATTGCGTCATTTTGCCGCGTCTCTTTGCCGCGTTTGCAAAGCTGTCTCAGGCTACTGTCTGTCACGATCCCCAGCCCTAGCGCTGGGGAAGTATTCGATTCACCACGGACTAAGCACTTTCCACCATGGCTGTGACATGCACCTCAGCTGCGTTTCTCAGCTTGTGCCTGGTACTGGCTTCATGGGTAATCAGCACGTCAGCAGAGCCCTACCACATTCTTGCGTTCGGCGACAGCCTGACAGAGGGGCTCACCGGCCAGTATTCACGGTACCACCCGTATGCCACCAGGCTGCAAGAGTTGTTGCGCAAAGAGAACCCAAGCGTGCAGGTCTGATTTGCATGGTCAGCAACGCATGGTGCCTAGAGTTGAGGGTATGCAGATGCTCAGGGTTCTTGCCTCGGTGTGCACAGGTGGAGGAAAGCGGCATCAGTGGTGAGCGGGTGCTTGTGACCATGCGTGAGCGTCTGGCCACAGAACTGCAGGAGGCGAGCAGCAAAGCGATCAAGTGAGGAAGGGTGTAACATGCCATTGAACAGCTGTCATGCACACGGTTTTAGCCACTGCCCATCAGTTGCAGTAATTCGAAGGGTCATCTGGCACCTTGAAATGTATGATACATTGACCTGCATGTTTTTTGTTATACCATTTTGTGTGTACAGGTTCCATTGGGTTATCATCTTAGCAGGCGTCAACGACATCGGCTGGGGCGCCAGCGCAGAGGAAATTTTTCATGGCCTTAGAAGGATGTACCATGTAAGTATGAGTGTGTAGCGCTCACATGAGGCCAGTGCTTGTTAACAACGCAATCATGCTTTTGCATGGCTATTTATGCGGCATGCAGCACTGCATCAAGGCTGGCAGCCGCGTCGTTGCCATGACTAACACAGAGAATGCCGGCAGCGGGTCAAGCCCAAGAGATGCGGACAGGCAGCGCCTCAACAACATGATCCGGGAATGGGTGGCACGACATAGTTCGCAGCCAGATGGGCCGGTGCTGGTTGACCTAGGTGAGCACTCTGAATGCAGGTTTGAGCTTGAGCCTTTTGAGGCTGCAGAGTTACTGCTGGGTGTTTGCATGCGTTGGAACCAAGGGCACAGCCTGCACTGGCGGTGTTCCAAATGGCATGGGGCCTGAATGCTTGAGGAGTGCTGACTGCTTCTCTGCTCGCTGCATGCAGAACGCAAGATGCCCTACGTCAGTGGGACGGAAGAACAGCGTGCACAGCTGTTTGACGACGGACTGCACTTCACAGACAGGGGCTACGATTTTGTGGCTGAGCAGATTGCTGAGGTGCTTGGCCCACTGCTGCCGTGACAGTGAGTGCAGAATGCCTGCCTGCCGGCGGTCGCGGCAGCTCAGCTCAGCTTGTTTACACAATGAGGCCCTGCCTCCTTCCAAAAGGGCAATGGGTTGGGAGGCATGGGTACCGCCCCAAACCTCGAGCGCAAGGAATAGAATAGGACAGATCGTATGAGAAACAGTGCAAAGGAGTAGCACAGCTAGAACGGGACAGACAGGGCAGGGGAAGGAAGCCTGCAATGCTGAATCAGCATGCTACCGCAGTGGAGCGCAATCATGCCGCTACCATGGTGGGCCATCACAATGCAGCAACAGCTGCAGAGGCCCAAGTGGTAGCAAAGGCAGCTTGCCAGAGGGCAATGGCAGCCAGCGCAGCAGCATTGCAGGCTTTGCCAAGGGCTTGACAGCGGCTTCCACAGTTTCTTTGTTTTGTCACCCTCTCATGCTACTGCCCTCTATCAACATTTTACAAACACATTCTACACATTTTCAAGCGTTGAAAGGGAATCCCAACTCCCTTGTGGTCATTGTAACCTCTTGAAATTGAGCGCGCCTCACCGCAAGCCACCCTGTGTCTGAGCGCGTCTCAACGCTAAGCATGGCCAGCTGCGCCACCGCGGCGTTCTTGGTGGACGCGCTGGACGAAACTGGAGCAGGCTGTGCGCGCACTTGCATCACGCGACTCGCCTGCCTTGCTGCGCTGGCGGAGGGACCGCTGCGCAAGGCGCATCTGGGCCTGTTCGCCGTTGACA
The DNA here is from genome assembly GCA_039880955.1 of Chlamydomonas urium. Lineage (NCBI taxonomy): Eukaryota > Viridiplantae > Chlorophyta > Chlorophyceae > Chlamydomonadales > Chlamydomonadaceae > Chlamydomonas > Chlamydomonas urium. Next base: position 71,766 of record JAWZTI010000015.1, on the reverse strand, counting down.
GGCCGCCGCCACGGCAGCAGCAGGCCGGCTCGGCAGATGGTGCGGCAGGAGCGGCTCGGAAAGGCGCCTTGGCGCAGCAGCAGCTGCAGCTACGTGTTCTGAGCAAGCTGGGCAACGGGTTGCGCGAGTGGTGCAGCGCAGTGAGCAAGCTGACGCCCCGGGATGTGGCCCAAGTGCAGGAGACAGCAAAGATAGGTGAGGTGCACACATGGCTGCGGCTGCACACAACGGATGACGCTGCTGCTGGGAACTGCATGGCTAGCTCACAACTCCTGGTGCTCCCATGCTTGCATGCAGCGCTGTGCCTGAAGTCGCTGCTGGCCATCATGGCCACGGATGCGGTGGCAGCTCGTTCCAGTTACCGCGCTGTCCACGTCATAGCGCATGGCTTCCAGCCCACGCCTCAGCTGCACAGAATTCTGGAGGTACGTTCCTGCCAGCTAACCGCAGAGGCAGTGCAGTCGCTAGCCATACAGTCTCGCTGCTCTAGAGATCTCTCCACATCATTTTGCCGTTGCGCTTGAAGACAAACTGCGCATACAAGGCTACCTTTTCCTGCATGTCCATGCCTGCAGGACGCAGCAGGCTCCAACGTTGAGGTCACCTTCACCGTCATGCCACGCTGCAAGCACAGCCCTCAGGATGCATCAGGCGATGCTTTTGATGCACAAGCACAGCACCTGCACACCGGGGGTGCTAGCCAGCCTTTCAAGCTAATTGCATCAAACAGCGTGCAGTGGAAGGACGGAGGGTCAACGATTGACTTGGACCCTGACATGGCAGCGTTCATGGCTGAAGTGAGCCAGCACTCAAACGCCAGAGTTTTCATGTGTGCTGAAGGTGAGGGGGGTGCACTGGCTTAGGACTGCAGTGGGGTACGGAAGGGGCTGGTGTTGAGCGTGGCATCACGAGTTGTGTATTTGTCGCGTTGGCAGGCACGAATTCAGGGTTATGGTGGGGGACAGGCAGTAGGAACATGTTCAGCAGCCACCAGGCACACCTTACCTCGCCTACTTTGCGAGGGGCTTTGTCAAGCCTTCCTCATGCATTTGTGCTGGAATGTGTAGGACCCGTGTCATGTGAGAGGCAGGTGCTGCTGTGGCTGCAGGCGCTGCTGCCCCCACCCCCAATACCGTCGCTCACCCTGAGCTGGCCGCAGCCGCAGCAGTCCCTGACTGGTGCCCATGGGCTGGAGCAGGCTGCAGCTGTGGCGGGCGCACATGCGCTCCTCCCCCCGGTCGCTGAAGAGCAGGCAGGCAAGCCTGGCTTGGGGGTGGTGAAGCCAAGTGATGGAGCGTGCATTGCGGCCACAGCATTGGCGACGACACGGGCCATGAGCACCCATCTGCAGTCCAGCACCGGCCATGCACAGGTGCAAACCAGCGGTGGTGGCGGCATGGGTGACGTGGCTGAGCTCGGTGCTGCTGGCGCTGCCACAGCTGATGCACCTGCGCCTTTAGCGGGTGTCGGTGCCGGTCAAGGTGTAGCATTGCTGCCTTCCATCAAGTTTCTGGTGGCTTCCCAAGTGCTGCGTCTGAATTCCGAACTTCAGTACCCCTGTCTGTGCCCTTGCCATGGGCTGCCGCTGCTGCCCCACCTGCCGAGCTTGCAGCTGTGCACAGCAGGTGAGCGCCGCGGCAGCGTGGGGGGACACCTGAAAAACTTGTATGAGCCACAAATGCGCCCTGTATGCAGCATGCCAGCCACATGTGTCGCCCCCGGGGAGCCCTTGCAAAAATGCGCTGTCTGCAAGTGGTTGTAAGCGATACTCATGTAGAGGGCGCCTTAACATTTGACTGTGCTGCTGACCAGGTCCCTCGTTTCATCGTACTCCTGCAGGCCGTCATGCAGCCTGCGGCCCACTCCTCTGCAGTGTTACTGGTACCAATGTGCCGGACCCTGTGCAGGACCCTGATGTTGTTGGGGTGGGCGCGTATCAGACGCTCAGGCTGCCAGGCCGTTACCCAGCCACCGCCAAGAGGATGCAGCAGGGCCAAGAAAAGGTCGCTACTGGCGCTGCTGCATCAAGCGCCGCTGGGTTGGGAGGGGCAGGAGGAGGGGCAGGAGGAGGGGCAGGCAGAGCAGCTGGAAAGGCGGAGGCAGCGGAAGGGGCAAGGCAGGGGCATTGGCCAGCAGAGCTGGGGCCGAGTGTGGCTGAGGTGGCATCTCAATTTAGCGCCCCCATGCTGAGTATGGAGCGCCTTGTGCAGGTACGCTGCACTGATGGAGCCTGGTTGAAATGGTAGTTGAAGCTTGAGCTAATGTACCGTGTTTTGAGCTTCTTATGACTGGTTCAGCTTGCGTAGGTGCTAAGCAGGCAGCTGCAGGGGTGATGCTGCATTAATGAGGCAGGCAGGCACCCAAAGCATGGTGATGACGACGTGTGCGGTATGCTTCTGCCTAGACAGCTTGTGCATCCACAGTCTGCATACAGCGAAGTGGGCCATTTGCAATCCCCTGCACCCCTCACAATCTGCTGCTGCTTACATGCTGCTCCTACAGGCGTCAAGCGTGAGCGAGAGCCTCATCTACGGCTGGTAAGCGCTTGCGGTATAGCTTGCGGGTATGCTTGCACTGGCACCAGTGCCACGTGCTGCGCTGCTCTGCAGTTCTTCTTTCAGGTTCCTAGGTCGTTCAGTCAGCACCGCTGTTCCTGCAGCAGAACACCTGATGTGGTATTCGGTGGGAATCATCTGGCGTGAATGCCCGATGTTTCACCTTGTCCCAACGTGCAGGCCGCAGCTGTTGGTGCCCGCGAACTATGACTATGAACTTGAACAAGATGCAGCTGTCAACAGCCGAGCAGCCGGAGCACTGGCCAAGGTGAGGAGCGGCAGCTCTGCATTGCGTTGCTTTCAGGTTTGGTTGCGTTGGTTGCGCCTCGTTGCAAGCCTTTGTCATAGTGACAATGGCTCTGTGTGATGCATTCTTGCTGTGTCTCATGCAACCATTCTGCGTTGCACCTGGCACCCTCATGCTTGCATTCGCAACCTGCGATGCGCCGTCCCTGTGTGCCAGGCGCTTGGGCATCTGCAGGCAGGGCTGTTGGCGTCGGGCTACATCGACCTTGACACCGGCGCTCCCACACTGTTCAAGCAATGGTACTACATCGTCCCGCCACCATGCAATGATGACGATTGCAGTGCAGGCCACAGGGCGCCACCAGGCGAGGAACACGCGGGCTACCAGGCAGGGTCGGGGCCTGGTAACGAGGGCGCATCAACACTATCGCCAGGCGATGCTGCTCACGGAGGCACGGAGGTGACAGGCCTTGCAGCAGGGAAGAGCCAGGCTGCAGGCACATCTGCAGAGCATGGCGGCCTACCTGGCTGCAGCTCTCTGAACGACGACGATGCCATCCACGGAGCAGCCGCCGCAGCGGTAGGCACCGATGCCGTGCCCTGCTTCCTAATCAGGCGTCTGGCTTGCAGGGAGATGGTGCTGCCCCTCAGACCGGGGCTTGGCACATCAGGGCTCAGGGCGGAGGCGCAAGCCACTGCCGAGGATGTGGGGCGAGCCAAATCTGCACTGTCCTGCTTGCCTGGGATGGCAGGCCTGGGTATGGTCAGCAGGGGTATGGGTGCAGACGGTGCTCTTTTTCTGGATGGGCTGGGTGGTGGGATTGGGGTACGCTGTAGTAAAGCAGCTGTCGTGGATGCTGGTCAGGGAGGCATGTGCGAGTCTGAGTGTGTGGTTGGGGAGGATCAAGTGCACAAGAGCGAGGATGCGCCTAAGCAGGGCAAGAGAGAGTGGTGTGAGTCACAAGGGCAGCTGGAGGGGCGCACAGCACAAGACCAGCAGCACGAGCAGGAGCAGCAGCAGCAGCAGCAGCAGCAGCAGCAGCAGCAGCAGCAGCAGCAGATGTTGAAGGTAGACGCAGACACACGCGAGGCAGCCCAACGCTCTGATGGCACTCAGACCGCTGCAGGTGACCGCGACTCTCCTCACGGCCCACAGCACGCAGCACAAGGTGCGCCTCCTGCACCTCAGGCCGCTCCTGTGCTGCCCGAAGGTCATGCCGATGTTGGTGTGGGCGGTTTTGGCAGAGGAGATCTTCAACAGACTGCCCTGCAGAGATCTGCCCTTGAGCCTCTGGGGTTCAGCCCCCTGGACATCACGTCTGATGCTGTGGAGCGCCTGCAGGCGATGGTCAAGGCCAGCGTCAAGGTCAGCGCCGCGCCCTGGGCCTCAGGGGCGCAGCCCCCTGAGTTGGGGCAGCAGCCGCCTGGGGTACCGCAGCCTTCTGTGGCGGGGCAGCAGCGCCCTGGCTCAGGGCAGCAGGCTCCTGTCGCCAGACAGCCTCAGGTCTTGGCGCCATCCCACATCTCAGGCAGTGCCTCTCGTCCGCCGCCTTCCCCTGGGTACCAACTAGCTTCAGGCCAGGCTGCTGCTGTCCCACACCTGCGCTCCAAGCAGGCCGGTGCACCAGGTCAGGCGCTTGGTGAGGCTCAACCTTGCGACCCGCCACCAGCAGCACCCTACAATATGGGCAACCATGCTGGCCCCACTCCTGCTGCCTATGTCAGCCGCCCGCCGTCATCTGGCCCAGGCCACGCCTCAGGACAAGCTCCAAGATCCGTTGGAGCCCAGCACTTGATGGACTTTGGGCAGGCAATGTCATCTGTGCCCCAGGCACCCCCATTCCCTGCTTGTGGCTTCCCACCTCAAACCATGGGCTTGGTCAGTCCATATGGTATCAGCTTGCCGCGACCTGGAAGCGGCAGCGCAGCCCCGAGCACTGCAAACGCTGTTGGCATGGCGGGCAGAGCGCCCTCCCCTGCGAGGCTCTGGCCGCAGCAGTACCCACACGGCACAGGTGGCAGCACTGCATCGGCGTCCGCATATCCCTCGAGCGTTGCCGATGCTGCCGCTGCTGCCACTCCTGCCGGCGGTGCAGCTTGGCCTGTGCAGCTCACTGTGGGCACGGGTGTGAGGGTGGGTATGGCAGCACCAGCTGTTGATGGTGGCATGCAGCATGGCCACTTTGCCACGTCAGCGGGTGTGATGCCACTTGGATCAGCAACAGGGGATGGGCTAGGCTTCAGCTACAGGCATCAACAGCAATGCCAGCAGCAATACCAGCAGCAACAGCAGCAGACAGGGCAGCAGCATGGCCATGAGCAGCAGCAGCAACAGCAGCAGCGTGCTGGAGGGGTACAGGGCTTGCAACAGGCACAGCTGCCCTTCCCGCCAATGCCAGGTCAAGCTCCCAGGGCACCGCCGTACCGTCCTGCTGGGGCCAGCAGGGGAAAGCGCAGCAGTGGCGGCAGCAGCAGGAAGCCGGCGCTGACCTTGGCACGTCATGGCAACAAGTAGGACTGCTTTGTTTTCGTTTCAACGCCATGCACAATTACAATAAATTTGTGAATGAATCACGAGCTCATCATGTGAAATTACAGGTGTGGGTGCGTTCGGGCGACACGTATTTGGCACGCACCTTCTTATCGCACGCGTCAATCAACTTCAACCTGCCGGTGGGCAACATGCGGCCGTCGTAAGTGCGCTGCAAGGTCCTTGCGTGATGACCAGAATGCGCAGGCACATGCTCACGCGCATGCCCGTGCTCTTACTGTGCGCCAGGAGCATGCTGAGCAATGGGGCACAGCAACAGCAAAATCAGCAGCAGCAACAACAGGTGAAATGTCCATGCATGCGCATGCGTCAGCAGCCTGTACATGCTGCCAGTCCACCGCCAAGTCGGCTATGCTGCTTATGAGTTGTTGAAGGAGGCTGCATTTGCTGTCTCTGCCTGAGCAGGATTTCATTGGAGAGCTGGCTGCACGGGTCCAAACACTGCAGCGGCAGAACGCCAGCCTGCTCAACCAGATGGCAAGCGCAGCCAAGCTGCTCAATGCAGCAGTCGTAGAGAATCAAATTCTCAAATCTGAGCTGCAGGCTCTGGACATGGCAGAGCAGGTGAGTTGGCAGGAGTACAGAATGACTAGAATGTTGCTGTCCTCATGAGATACTTCAAGCTGACAAGACACTCTTTTGCGTGTTCATACTTGCGCAGCCTGAGAATGGATTGAGATGAGGCTCTGCAGCCATGGAACTGTGAACCAGCATGTGCACGGCTGTAGTCTCTGTACTATGTCCTGCAGGTAGCTGCGCCGTGTCACTGCCGCTGCATGAACTGAATTAAGGGTGCAAGATAGTGGCTCAAGCCAACAACACATATGTTTTCTCCTACTGTATCGTTTACACTTGTCATTGCCCTGCAGAGCATTGAATTCAGTGAAGAGGTAGGTTTCCTAGCTGAGCCAACAGACACGGCCTGTGCAGGCAAGACACTGCAACTGTAGGTCATCACGCACCTGCCGCCAAGGGCCTGCCTGCATTCGCACCTTCAGAGCTGTGCAACTGCTAATGAGAACAAAGGCAGAGGCTTGGCTGCAACATCAAAGCAACCACGTGCGCTTCTGAAACACTTTTGGGGAAGCAATGTGTAATGCGTCATCTGCATTGCGCGCAGCAGCACATGCCGGTTGCAGAATGGTGCATGGCGATTGAGCGCAGGGACACCGCTTCAAAACACAAATGCCGTTCAATTGACGTGTGCTTTGCTTCACTGAAACACACCAACCAAACAATGGCGCGAAAAAGGGTGCGAATGTGCGTGTGTGTACAGCGGTGCAATTACACCCTCACCGTGCCGTGCAGCACCATGATGGGGCGGCGCAGGGCAAGGCTCCAGTCCAAGCAGAACAGCAAGCCAGGGGTGATCCACAGCAGCCGCATCACAGCAACCCTTCGCCAGAGCCAAAGCACTGGGTGGGAGTTGCAGAAGGGCCAGTTTCAGGACGGAAGTGGCATGCAGCCCATTTGAGCAGGCACGACAAACGCATCATTGCTAGGCAGCAGCAGTGCCGCGGAGACAAGGAGGCACCCGGTGCTTGCCTTACCGTGCCACTGAAGTCCCACCGCACCCGGTGCAGTGTCCATGAACCAGAGCCAGCGCTGGGCAGGGGCAGGGGATGGTGTGGCACCAACAGCGTGCTCGCCTGTGTGGTACACTGAACAGGACGTGAGAACACCTCCACAGCAGGGGTCGGCCCTAGCTGCAGCATCTAGCTTGTGCAAATTGCCACAGCAGGTGAGGGAGGTGCGGCATTGACAGGTGCGTCGGCCTGATTCGCATGCTGGTGTGCATGCAACGATAACGCGCTGTGCAAGGGCAGAGCATCCAAAGGCGCGACCAGTGCCGCTGAGGGCGCCGCTGAGTGCGAAGTGTGCAGCGGCTCTGCGGCCTGGTCCTCAGGAACCGTCATGCAGCCCTGCGGCTTGAGCAACATGCACGGCTGCTCATCGTGCGCCGACGAAGCTGCATGCAGCATATCGCAGGTGCCTTGGTGCGGAAGCGGAGACCCATGGGACTCGCTTTGGCCGCCACCGTCGGCGTCGGTGTCGATGTGCGCGTGCCCAGCGCTGCCACTGCTTGGTGCGCCCTCCTCTTGACTGCTCCGCCCTCGCTTAGCCTGTCGCTGCAGCTGCTGCTCTAACAAAAAGACTCTCTCTTGCAGCTTGAGGTTTGTGTCCTCCAGCTGGCAGATGTAGGCGGACTGCTCCTCCAGCTTCTGCCGCACATTTGCAGGCAGGTCACCTGGCTCCGCCTGGTGCTCATCTACATGAAGCTCGAAGCCATAGGGGTCCTCATCTTGTGAGTCGTCGTCGCCCCCGGTGATAAGCCCTGCATTCGTGCCAAACATGTCGATGCCTGCACATGCGCAACAGTGGCTCACAAGCGTCACCATGTGCTCAAATAAAGCAAGCGATGGCCACCCAGCCTGTCAGTATGACGCGCTGCTATTGCGCGAACCCTCCCACCTGCAGCTGCACCAATCTCGGCAGCCTGTGGGTCGATATTGGCACCAAGCCCGTTTCGCCAATAGCCCTTCTCCGTTGACGCAAAGCTTGCAGCGGGCGTGACGAAGTGCGCCAGTCCAGGGCTGATGTTGCGGCCTGTGCATTGCAAGCGCAACCAAGACGCACGCTAATCGGCAATGTTCGGGCACTCTAGGGCTGGGCAAACACACGCAACGGACATTTTACGCTGCGAGGGCGTTGCAAAAATTGTGGGTACAAACGCAGGCTTTGATGCTGTGCGGAAGGCGCGCACCAGGCGTGGTGTAGAGGATTTTGGTCGCATGGCCAGGTGCCGGAGGAACAGACCAGGTTGGCGGTGATGGTCCTGCACAGCAGAGAGCGGGCCGTGAGCCTCAGGCCTGCAGGTGCACGTTGGCACGTCAGATAAGAAGCAACAACACTCACCAGTTGCGTGAGCGGGCGCGCCTGAGCGGTGAAAGTGCTTGCGCGCTTTGCTCCTGTTCTCTGCCCTCAACGCTTGCAGGCTTGGAGCAGGCTGTGCTGGTTGCGAGTCCCCAGGTCCGAACTTGGCCGCTCTCTTGCGTGGGCGCGCAGGGCCTCGAGTATGAGCGTTACCCGTGCCAAACCAAGCGGGACCGCCCTGGTAGTGCATTGGGGGGCCAGGTGGTGCATGGCCCAGGCCAAACGCATTGCGCATAGGTCCCCCAAACTGCTGCGGCATCATCCCGTACATGCGCCCGTGGGAGTCTGACATCCTCTCAGTCTGTGTAGGCTAGGCCTGAGAAACAGGGGCGCGAGGATCCTCGTCCACACTCTGACGGTGGCGTGTGGGAATTCAAGTTTTCTGTCAACAGAGTCCGCGTTTGCCTATTTCGCAACGCGCCATGGCCACCACCAGGACGAGGGCCTCTGCGGTTCTTTCCACACTCAAGCAGGCTCAGCCATCCAAGCTCCAGGCCAGCCTGAAGCCGCGACGCAGCACGCGGGCTTCCTCAGCCACTGTGCCAGAAGCCAAACAGCTGCCGCAGGCAGCGGTCAAATCGGTGGCTGGCAGGAAGCGCAAGCAGGAGTCAGCAGCAGATGCAGCAGCCAGCACCAAGCGGACAAAGAAAGCCAGTGACACAGGTAGCCATGGGCCTGGAAGCAGGCAAGGGCGCAAAGGTCCACGGCCCAGCAGCAGCCCTGCAGCAGCGGCTTCTGGCGCCAACATGGCGAGCCTAGCAGCGGACAGCTGTAAGAACCAGCAAGATGCCCAGTTTGACTATGGCAGTGTGTTTGACCCCAGCTGCCATGAGCATGTGGTGCTGGTTAAGAACCTGCTCTCTATGTCAGGCTCTCGTGCCTTTGGCGCAAACCTGGCACCTGCGGGGCGGCAGCAGCAGTATCAGCAGCTGCACTCGTCTCTTGCGGCATGCTGCCAGGCAGAGGCTGGCAGGTGAGGCCATAAATTATTTGTGGCAGCATGCAAGCTGCGGCTACCGCGCAGCACAGCACTTGCGAACGAGGAAGGGGATGGTTGGTCGTGCAATGAGACATTCCGCCAATCCTGGTGCCCTTGACGCCTCTACAGGGCGGTGTACATCAGTGGCTTGCCTGGCACGGGCAAGTCCTTCACGGTGCAACGGGTGCTGTCGGCTCTGTCACAGGAGCAGCACACCGCGCCGATTAGCGTCACCATCAACTGCATGGCGCTGTCAGACACGCGGGATGTGTATGCCTCGCTGCTCGCAGAGTGCAGCCAGCTGGGCTGCAAGCGAGGTGTGTGATGTCACATTAGTGATCTGCGATAGAGCACTAGGCATGGACCAACATCTCGTCAAGCAGCACTTGTAAGCACACTTCAATCTGCATTCATTTGCATGTCTGTTGGGTATGCAGGGAAGAGCTCCAATGTCGGCACTGCCCTAGCCAGCACCTCGTCGCTGGGGGGGGCAGATGAGGCCTGCACTGCGCTGGTCAGCACACTGCAGGCGCTGCACAAGAACCTGGGGGCCAGCAAGTCCTCTAGCAATAAAGGTGAGCACACTCTGCAATGGTGGCAAGAGCAGGGTGCGTGCCGTGCCCACTGCTGGAGGAGGGGAGGGCATAATTTTCCATGGCTGCTTTTTGACAAGGTGCACCTGTATCCACTGTTGCGTTCGAGTAGTCTCATTGACAGGCACGTGCCGTTACTGTTGCCATTGCCTCTTGCAAGACCTGTGCTCCCCTTGCGCACCCAGGCCACAAGTCCAGCCCTCTGGTTGTTCTTGTGCTGGAGGAGGTGGACCGCCTGTTAGGTCGAGGCCCTGATGAGCTGTACAAGCTGTTCATGCTGCCACACACACCAGGTGGGCAGCTCCTACTTGGCAGTTGTCCCGGCAGCCTGTCACTTTTGCATGTCAATGAATGGCAGTACAGCTTTGCTTTGGCAGTCAAATGTTTGCTTGTCAGCGTCAACGCAAGGCCCGCTTTGTCGCAGGGCTCGCCCACTATTCCTGTCACACCTGGCCAGGGGCAGCACTTGCTGATTCTGCTCTGTTCGCTGTTGCAGGCCTGACCGTTGCACTGGTTGCCATCGCCAACTCACTGGACCTGACAGAACGCATGCTGCCTGCGCTTAAATGCCGCGGTGTGGCGCCGGATTTCGTATCATTCCCTGCCTACAGCAAGAGCCAAGTAAGCACTAAGCGCATGGTGCTACTCTTGGTGCATCCTCATGACTGCGGGTAGCGGCATCTCATCCCAACTGCGATACTCACCAGTGGTGCCCGTTGCGACACAGGTGCAGACTATTCTGACCACTACCCTGGAGCAGCTGCCTTGGAAGGTGTTTGAGCCAGCTGCAGTGGAGCTGGTGGCCCGGACAGTTTCAGGCACGTCAGGCGACTTGCGACAGGCGTTCAAGGTGAGCATCACAGGCAGGCTTGCTGCAGGTTTTTGTGCATGTGCCTCTCCATTCTGGATACTGGCATCTCAGTCTCAGCATGAACTGTTTCCCCAAACGTCCCACCATTGCCACCATGGATGCTCTCAACATCTGAGTTGCCGTTTGTCCTGTGCTGATTCAGGTCTGCCGAGCCGCACTTGACAATCTGGCAGAAGACAGCAGAGCAGCTGCTGCTGCTGCTACCGCAGCCGCTGCAACAGCTACTGCCGCAGCCATCAATGCCGCTGCAGAACCCACCTCTCACAACGCTGACGCTGCTGGCACTGACCTCGCAACAGGGCCTGCACCAGCCCCGCCAGCTCTGCGCACTACAGTGGGCCTGAAAGAGATGATGCCTGCGATCCGCAGTGTGTCCAATGCAACAGGAGCATCTGCGTCATCGATCACCACCGTACGGGCGCTGCCCAACCAGCAGCAGCTGGTCCTGCTGGCGGCATCCATGGTTGTAGCAGGCTCCGAAGCAGCGGCGATGGCGACACGGGAGTGTGAGGAGATCGGCGCCTCAGCGCTCAGCATCTCCTATGCGGCAGCCACCGCCCGGCGCACCGTCAACCCATTCGCCACGCAGCCGGTTGGCCCTGGTGGCAGTGCAGCAGCGGGCCCACTGGCCAGCCCAGCAGCCGCAAGCGTGGGCAGGCCTGCGCTTCCGCGGTCTACACCTGGCACTGCGGCCCGGACGGCTATGACCGCTGATGCAGCGCTGCGCGTACCTGCCCGGGAGGTATATGAACGGTACTGCGGCTTGTGTAAGGAGTTGTTCATGCGGCCTGTGGCGCTGCCGGAGTTCTGCCACACGTGCACGCTTCTGGCAGAGCAGGCACTCATCAGCGTCAACGCCGCGGGCGGCTGCACGCCCGGCACCGCTGGCCGTGGCAGGGCCTGCACCCTGGCGGTAGGGAGCGCGCAGAACATGAAGCTATCCTTGAGGGTGCTGGCAAAGGATGTGCGGGCAGCACTGCAGTCCAACCCCATCTACAAGAAGGTCATCGGCGCTGAATAACAAGTGCAAGGGCCAGAGCAAGCACAATGTGCCAAGGTTGGCGCCCTGTTGTGACTTGGAAGGTGTTGTGTCCGTGTCTTGCCGTATGCAATGCCCTTATCTTCCCAACTCAAGAGCAGTATTCATCATTCTCGAACAATGACCAGAGAAAATCAACTTTGTAATTTTGTTGACTTGTTTGCGATTGCATGCGCTTGTAAGCCTTGAATCTTGACCAGCCACCTGCCTTGATATCTGCAAAGTATTGTTGGGACACGGTAAACCTGTTACCAGCGCAACGTGCAGATCTGCTGCAGATTCAGCGCGAATGGACCGCACTGGCTGCACGTCGTGCGCATGCAAGCCCGCGACGACGTCAGGCCGCTCGGCATGGGAGGCCACGGCGTTGGTCAGCAGTATGATCGCTTCAAACTGCTGCATTCTGCAGCTTGCCGCTAACTACCTTTCCTTGGGTTGCGCCGGATTTGCAGCACTGGACCCTGCCAAGCCGTACGCTAGGCAAGCTTGGCATTCATAAGGCCCTTTGTACCATGCGACTGTGTTGTCAGGCGGCGCGCATGAGAGTCTCTGCACCATGGTCACGTGCTGCTTGTTGTAAATGCAGGGCAGTGACTGTGATAGCCGTGATTCGCCTGCTGTACGAGAGCGGCTGGAGGGACAGGGCTGGGCGGCGGGCGCTTCTGTTGGCATTGGCATCGCTGCTACTGCTCTTCAGTCAGGATGCGCTCGCTACGTATAACAAGGGCCTGCCTGCACATTGGGGATTTCGCTCCATCGTCAGAGCGATGACGAGCAATCCTCACGCTCAAAGCGGCACTGAAGCCGAGGCCCAGCAGCGCAAGCCGGCGTCAGCAGCGCAAGCAAGCCCTGATGACTTGCAGCCACAGCTGCACCGCCCTGAACCTGCTGGGGGTGCCACATATCGCTTCCACGTCACAGGCATCAAGTATGTGCTGCTTGCTGCACCAGCACTCCTGCAGGGTGGGTACTCAGCGTGACGGTTGTTGAGCTGCACACACTTACAGCCTTGTCACCCTCCTTGCCGCAGATGTGAGGGCTGTGCTGCTCACCTGAAGGCAGCTCTGCAATCGGTCCCTGGCGTCCAGCATGTGATGATTGACTATGGTCAAAGGGAGGTGACCGTGTCTCTAGAGGAAGGCAGCAGCAGGGACGGCAACGTGGACAGTGTGCAGGCCGTCAAGCATGCCATTCGAGAGGTGGACCTAATGTACGATCCAGTGCTGCTTGCTGCTACAGAGAGGATAAAAAAGCATTCCTGACGGCACCAACGCATCACACAAGTTTTGGTCATGTAATGACCGAACCACACATAGCTTACCACACACAACATACCACCTATGTGCGGATACCAGCACCTTGAGATACCAGCACCTTGAGCTGGAAGTGACAACGGGCCATGAGGCAGCGGGGGTGTCGCTGTTGGTGCTGCTGCTGCTGCTGCTGCTCCTGTTGCGACCATGCCGTGCCGCTGCCGCTGCTGCTGCTGCTGCTGCTACAGTACGCAGCCTGATGCGACTCTTCGTCCAGGCCGCACAGCTGCTCTGCTGCCCATCTCGACGCCTGCACCAGGCCTCGGGCGTCCAGCTCATCGACAGCCAACGCCAACTCTTGTGTAATGTAGATCTGAGTCGTGCTGTGCACACACATCCTCGCACGACAGAGCTTCAGAGCTGTCGCGCATTGCACTCGTGCAAAAAATCCACAAGGGTGTGGGGTGTGGATAAATTCCAGCCTGTGAGCCGTCTGATGAGCACTGGTTACAAGGGATACACTGTAGGACGCGAGGCATTACTGTTGTCGTTTGCGGGCCTGATGATACCGCTAGCTGGTCTACTAGTGTATTACAATTGTAGTACTTTTAAATGGGCAAGCGTGGAGCAGCAGCAGCGCACGCAGCGCAGCGCCAACAACCCTGCAGCGGCTCAGCGGTATGGGGGCTCCAGATACGGACTCATGGAACGAAGTGCCGGCGAGGAACAAGGTCGGTCGGTGAAGCCGAGGCTTTAACAGCGACGTGAACACTCTCCTGTCAGAGCCAAGATGCCTAACGAAATAATGTGCAAGCTAGGGCGGGTCAGCACCACCATGGTGCAGTCCTATGGCCAGTTCACGCACGACGGCGCACAATTCCACGACGTTGGGTGTGCAACACAGGCGGGCAATCGTTACGGGAGCCTGAACCAGGTAAGAAGGCTCAATGCACAGAGTGCTTGCATGCAACCCATGTCGTATTGACAGTACAGACATGGGGATGTGCTGCAGACCCAAGCATGGGCAGCCAGCACTATGCATGCAGCTTGCAAGCACCCCCTGCTCAACGTCCCAGTGGTGCCTCCGTGCAGGACTATGGGGTGGTGCAAGAAATGTATTCGTCATTGGAAATACCACCAGATGGGCGGCAGACGTACATCCTGGCAGTTTGTGATGGTGAGGCAGCTGCAAAGGCTCACCCAGCCGCCGTTGACGGCTCTGCACAGCAGCAGCAGCAAGCCATGACTTGCGTCGCACTGTTTCAAAGGGTTGGACTCATTCCAGGTGATTGTGGTGCTGGTGGTGTGCAGGGCATGGCGTGTTGGGTGAGAAGGCAGCTGTGCAATCGGGCAAGACCATGGTGCGCGCTCTGTTCTCCGGCGCATTCCGCAACAAGAACCTGTCGAAAATGCCGCTGGCTGACATGGAAGTCGAGATGAAGGTGCGGGCAACAGGGGACAGACGCATGCTTGATACTGAAAGGGCACACCGCTTGAAAGCAATCTTCGCCACGTCTGTGAAGGATAGTCACAACTTGTTGTGATGTACTTGATGGTGCTCTTGAAAAAGGCGCATGTCTGTGCGTGCTCAGCGGTTGGCCCTGCGTTTACAATCCGGATCCGGTGCTTGGGACACTTTCGCTGTGAAGGCTGCATCTCCACTGGACTGTGCTCCTTGTCCTCCTGGTGCTTTCCGACAGGCTGTGTTTGCAAAAGGGCACCAAGCAGCATGCTCAGTGTATGACCAGCCGCCCAAGACAATAGAATACTGCAAAGGAGGCGGCACCCACACCTACACGTACACAGTGTGCGATGACGGGGTGGCTGTGTACAAGTGCAACGGCAAGGTGAGGGGGCTGCTAGTGGAGGGCGACAATGGAGTGTGGGCTTTGGGGCTAACCTTATTGTCAGGCAGACGCGCTCACATGAGGCAAGTGCACACGATCTGCGTGGTTGATAATGCGCATCAAGGTTTCACCTTGGTTTCATCAGTTTGGCAGTACCTGGCTCAGCTCCAAGCGTCATACACGTCTGCGTTCCTCGTCTGTCCCTGGGCAAATGCTGTGCCAGCTACCAAGCCCCTCTTTTGTCGCCCCAGCGCATACTGCGTCCGCAGGCCTGTCCAAGCCTGTGTTGTGCATGCTGCGTGTATGTTCCTCAGGGCCCAGAGAAGCTCGTTGAGTTTGGCTGCACGGCAACGCTGGCAGTGGTGCAGGGCAACAGGCTGTGCCTTGCAAACGTGGGCGACAGCCAGGCGGTGCTTGGCAGCATGGACGACCAGGGCGAGATCAGTGCAGAGGTGATCACTCAGCGCCATTATGGCAAGCATGAAGGCGAGGCAGCGCGCATCAGAGGACAGCACGCGCACCACACGAGAATTCTGGATGACGGGTACATCAAGGTGGGTGTAGCTTGGCAGCGAAGGTAGGCAGGACAATCACAGCATGAATGAAGGCATGGGGCAGGTACCAGCTTTGTGTTGGGACAAAGGTGTGCAAGGTCATTTATGGTGTGATGTGGTGTGGCCCAACAGGTCACGGAGGGTCCGTGGGCCGGTTATGAGCTGTCAGTGACGCGCGCGCTGGGGCACAAGAACGTGCTGGAGCACGGCGTTGTGGCTGAACCCTACGTCATGACGAGAGACCTCATCCAGCAGCACTGCTGCCTGGTACGTGGACGTTCGAGGGGGGGGGCCTCTGCCTATGCGCACGAGCAAGGGGGAGATGGAACAGCCGCTTTGGCACAGCCTCTGCGAGGTTGCCCGCTTGTGTTGCCTGCTGCAATGTGACCTCACGGACTTGCACACTGCCACAACGTTCTGGTGCATCATTCCTGTGAACCTTTGCTGCGACAGGTGTTGGCATCTGACGGCATCTGGGACGTCATGAGCCCACGAGAGGTGGTGAGCCATGTCATGGAGTCGGCGTCAGAACGCAAGACGGCGCAGCAGGCTGCGGCGGCACTGGTAGACGCTGCGGTTCAACTAGGGCTTTCTAGCCCAGGGGGTGAACAGGATAACACCTCGGCCATTGTCATGTACCTGTAGGCTGCGCTGCTACGGCCCGCGACTGCTGACGCTGCCGAGTATCAGCGTCGGTGCATCGTCAACATTCTGTCTTCCACTGATGGGCTGCAGGCAGAGGGTTGAGGGCCAATGTAACAGGTTCGTTTAGCCAGCTGTTGTGTGACGGTGCAGTCAGAGTTGTGTGATGGCTGTGTGGACAACATGGTGGCGCCCTGGCTCACAGCTCTCGCTGCTATGAGTAGTGTCAGCCTTTGATCATGGTCAATCCAGGGAGCAAGCATGGGGTCGGGTGGTAGCACACTTCGCCATTTTATTTAGTCACCTATGCGAAGCGCGTGTTGGAATGTATTAAAAACGCTCTGGCACCTGAGCTTCAAGCGTGCTGCGTGGTGTGCACCGCGGCAGCGCTTTCTAGCACAGCCACATGTGTCTGATGATTATGGGTTTGACTGAGCAAGGGAGTCGTGTCTTTCCGTTGCATGTGAAAACCAAGCGGTTTCGCGGGAGAAAGCTGGAGTGACGCCTGAATACTGTTGCCAGGCTGCACATGCGCAGGCACATCTGCTGCCTTGTTCCTGACATGAGTTCTCTACCATGGACACGGCACTGCATCGTGTTTCTGTGAGATGGCTGCAGCCCTGTGGTTTGCAAATTGCAAGTAGCTGGCGCTGTCCTGGCCTTTCATGCTCAGCCTTCGGCCTTGTCAATCACACAGGTGCTGTGTGGTTGCGTTTCTTTGCACACAGTGTACGGCAGACCAGCAGTTCCTTTTCAACACAGAATATGTCTGCCGTATACCAGTGCAGGGTGTACATTGCCAGCGGGGTAACAAGCGCCACTCTGCTAAGACATGTCAAAGGCAAGATGATCTGTGGCTCAGCGCCGCACACAAAGGCAGTGCCGCGCGACACCTACAAAGCTCAGACACGCTCTTCCCTGTCATTGAAAAGGCAATGCAAGCTGCAGGAGGAGTGGCTATCCAGACACCTCGCGTGCCTGCCACCAACTTACACATCAACATCATTCTCAAGAAACAGAAAGGGCTCATGTGGCGTGGCATCATTCAGCAGGTGCGCGGGCACCTTGAGCCTTTTGTATAGCCCCCCACATTCATGCCCTTCCTCCGCTGCCTTGGCTGCCTTGGCCGCCGCAATGCTGCCGGGCGGCTCGAGCATGTCGTTGATCAGGTACAGAACTTCGTACGCTACGGCACACGGCGCTACGCCGCCTGGTCCCTGAGCTGAGCCATGGCGAGCGCCAATGAGGGGCTGCTGATCCTCATCCTGCGCACAAGGGAAAGTGCGGATTGGTAGGTAACGAGGCCAGCTAGCTAAGCTGGCGTAGGTGCCGGTGGCAGGCTGTCAGCACTCAGAGCCTGCCAGCATCCAGCCTGAACATTGCTCAGAGCAGATTGGTGGGACGCTAAAGCGTGCGAGAGCCACAGTAAACACTTACAAGCAAAAAGGTCACGATCAGGCCGCCGTTGCTGGACACCTGAGAGTGGCTCTTCAGCTCCTCCAGCACCTCTCCAGACACCATGCCCCCCGCTCCGACCCCCGCCCCCATCCCCCCTCCAAGCCCGGCACCCAAACTGTGGTCCAGGAAGCCGGAGGACGAGACAGATGTGGAGCGGCGAGGGATGGCGGCTGCAGCCTCGCCTGCCCCTGATGTGGCCCTGTCTACGGCCTGGGCACCTAACGGGGCTGCCGATTTGTGCGTGTGCACAGGCGGTTCATGAGGTGCAGCGTCATGGGTTGTGGAGGTTAGTGGGTCGCTGTGTGCCTCCAGGGGTACAACTGCTGCATCACCATGCTCCCCATCACGCAACTGCCGCTGCTGCTGCTCTGTATCCGAAGGCTCTGCCTCGCGGCCTCCTGTCATGTCCCCGTGACCCTCGACTGCTACCATCCCATCCACCTCCTGCTGCCCTGCCCCCGGATGCTGCTGCTGCTTCAGGGCTGAACAGGGTGGTGGCTGCAGTGGCGGCGGCAGGTCATCCCAGAAGGTGGTGCACAGTCGATACAGCTGCTGCAGGCTGAGAGACTTGCACGCCCTTGTGATGTCCTGCAAAGACAGGGCGCCCTTGTTGGGGTACACAAGGAACTGTACCGCCTGCGGTTGGCAGCAAGAGGGCGGCAGGGTTCTGGTCTGAAAAGCAATGTGGGCAAGAAGCAGAGGGAATCGAGGGATGCAGAGCGCATGAGCTGCAAGGATGCAAACGAATGCTGCAGGTGGTCACTGCCATCGGCCCTGCAGTCCACTTGCCTGAGTGCATGCTGGCACACGACCCGAGCCCTCAGAGACACAACTACCAGCGCAGGCGGGAGCTGTGCTGGGCAATGGCCCTCACCTGTCTCGTGTGTCTCAGGTCTGCCTGCAAGGCCACCAGGTATGTGGTGTCACGGCTGCCAGCCTGAGACGCCAGCCATGCATCCAGGTGGCCCAGGCCCTCAGCCATGAAGGCCGCGTTGGAGGCGGCGCAGCACTCTGGACGTAGCAGCAGCTGGTTGAACATCTGCGGGCGTGAGCAGGGCGTCAGGGCATCAGACCCAGGGCGCAGAACAACTGGACTACATATGACTGCGATAGAGGAGCAAGCAGTTAAGGTGCAGCGCTCGGTGCCCAGCGATTGCTGGCTGAGAGAGACATCAAAGCAGAGTTTAAAAGTGCCTGGCTCGCCGACCATAAGCCAGCGCCCAAAAGGAGGGTTTGCAAGTGAGCACAGGGCATTATGAGGCAAACTCTTAGGCAGGTTTTAGGCAAACCCTGGTCCCTTTGAGCAGCGTATGGCCAGGCAACATGGAGAAGTGCCCTGCAGGGTCCTGCACGAGCACAAGCTTGTCTTGGCGTTCACACTTGTGTGCCCAAGCCCACCTGCACGTCGATGAACGCCAGCAGCTGCTTCATGAGGCACTTGATGATGATGCGAGGCACTGCCCGCTCCTGCAGCATCACCAGCCCAGCACTCAGCAGCAGCACCAGGTCCGCCCAAGGCCGCAGCGCCGATGCTGCACCCAGGCCCAAGGCAGAGGCCTGAGAGTGCGTCTGCAGCAGCGCAGCGTCCCAGCTGCCACCTTTGGGAATGGCACGTAGGGACGAGGGCGGGCAGGGGTGTGGTGAAGTTGGCAGAGGGAGAACGAGCACCCAGGGTGAGAAACACACTTGCTAGCAGGTGTGCGATGCAACCACCAGAACTCACCACGGCCTGCAACCTAGTGATGCTGTTCATCATGCACTGCTTCAGCATGCTGCTTCGGACCACTGCCCAGCGTCCAAACCCCCTCCTCAACGCCTTGCCGCACCTGACGACAAGCGGTCCGACGATGTCGGCGACAGAGTCACCGCGTTGCGCTGCACGCATGCCGGCAGCAGCGCCGCCAGCTGCCTCTTGAACGCGTCCCTCAACAGCCCATACTGCCGCAGCGTCAGCCCGGCGAGCTGCTGGCGGAATGTCTCAACCGCCGCCGCCCCTGCCGCTATCCCTGCCGCAGTGCCTGCCCCGCCTGCCCCTTGCCATGTGGCACGTGCACCTGCCAGCGACCTTGCACCTGATGGGGTCTCTCCGCCCGCGTGTGCAGGTGTTTCAGCCCGATGCTGGCCCGGGGTGTGGATGGTGTGGCCACTTGCACTCGTCTGACTGCCCCCCACCTCCTCCGCCTGGTGCACGCCTGTCCTCAGGCTGTGCTCCAGGCTGTCCATCACGTCGCTCATCGACTCCCCAGCTTCCTGTAAAGCCAGGGGCTGTGCCGCAGCCGCCTTGGGCTTGCCTATCTTGGCAAGCAGGCCCTGTGCCCAGCCTGCCTTGATGCTGGACGACAGTTTGCGCTGCATCTCGCTGAAGCGGTCCAGGGTGGTCGGTGCGTGAGCAGCAGGGTCAGAGGAGGAAAGAGAGGCACCTGCGCTTGCAGCGGCGGCGGCAGCAGCGGCAGCGCTGATTCGTGGCGCCTGCTTGGTCAGCAGCGCCAGCAGTGTACTGCTTGAAGCCAGCCTACAGGAAGGAAGGTCAAAAGACAGGGAAACAGGGGAGGGCTTGAGGTTCCATTAACAGCAAAGATGCCAGGCGAGCAGGAATGAAATGGCAGGCAACTCGGTAGATAATGGCAGCAGGCACATCGAGCACAATGCAGGGCACATAATCTGTCCTTGCAGTCAGCCCGATGAGCCCGCCACCCAACGCAGCTCATGCGGTCGGCAGGCTGAGGGCTTCTGCATGCCTGTGCCTGACTTACCAGTACGCCAGCCGCTGCATGCCAGGCCCCAGCAGGGCGTACTGCTGCTGCTGCTGCATGCCCTGCCCGTCCTTGCTGTCATGACCCGGCTGAGGGTCCTCCTCAGCGCCCTGAGCCGTCATGGCACCCATCAGACCCTCCAGCAGAGCGGAGGCCTCAGGGCCAGCGTCCAGAACGCGCCAATGGAGCAGACACCTAAGTGTGGCAGTGGCAGCGTGCATGGCCACGGGACATCCATGGTGCTGGATCACAAACACTCGCGTGGCATTGGTGTTGCGGCACTCTGAATGTGTGTGCGCATGACACAAGGACAGGCAATGACACAAGGACAGGCAGCCGTGACAGCGCTGGACAGGCTCCCTGGTGAGTGCTGCTGGCAATCCTACCGGTGGATCAACAGGGCGGCAACAGGTCTGCCGCCATCGCAGCCCAGCAGGTGGCCTGAGGAGGAGATGGCCGCAAGCACCGACTGCTGCTCCAGCCGCCGCTGGGACTGAGCCAGCATGCAGGAGCGCTGCAGCAGGTCCTGCGTCAACAACGGGTGTGGAAGTGTGGGAGACACAAGGACACGCCTGGTCAGGAACAGCTGACAACAGCTCAGCGATGCTACAGCAACAGGCCGGTCCACATGCATACATGAGTCAACAGTGACATGTACATGTGTTGGTGGCGTTGAGCAGCATGAGTTGCGATACGCACCTGAAGCAGCTGCTCCGCCTCAGCGATGTGCTGCTGATTCTCCTGCACCCCAACACCAGGTGAACCGTGACAAGGTCACACCACTGATGTGAACATGAAGAGCTCCGCCAGGTATGGTGCTGCTCTGACACACAACCAGACACATGGAGGTCTCACCTGGGCCTGCTGAACTGCCTCAGCCAGGCTGGTCGGAGCTCCTGGGAATGCATGCCCCTCGTGAGCTTCTCCATGCTGCACCACAGCTGCTGAAATCAACTGTACGGGATCGCAGGGCTGTAAGGTTGGTGAGGTCTGCTGCACTAGCTGCACAATGTGCAATGGCCGCGGAGTTGCTGACGCAATTGGTGCCGGACCAGGGCTATCGGTCGCAGGCTGCAGATGTTCTTCTTCATGTTCATCCAGGACGAACGTTGACGGCGCCATGGCGCGTTTCGCTTACACATCGCGAGAGCCCAGTATCTGGGTGCACCCACACTTCCTCACCTTCATCATTTGCTTGTTCAGAACCATGGTATGCAGGAAGTTGCTCTGTACATTGTTGCATTGAGCCACCGCAATGGCGCTGTCAGTCCGTCTCCCATCCAGCACTAGGCCACGCCCAGTGCGTAGCGGCCGCGCCTACAGGGTGGTGGTGCACGCTGCAGGCGCACCCCAGGACAAGGGCGAGGAGGGGCGCAAGGAGAGCTTCATTGAAGCCTTCTTTGGCAAGGACTTCTTTAATTTCTCCAGTTGGGCCCCCCGGAGCAGTAGAATATGGAGGCTGAACCAATATGACTACGAGGCATCAACGTCAGTCGACGAAGCGGAGGGTGAGAGACGTAGTGAAAGGGGGTGCGTGGCTACAGGAGGTGGGGCATCGTGGGCCAGACAGCATGGTAGGAGTCACGCTCAGCTCACGCCAAGCCGATGTAGCTAGACAGCATCGTTGTCGTAACGCCGCGCGTTTGCGCGCTGCCCTGTAACCCGGGACCCTAGGCCCCTGTTGCATGCACCCCAGCACCTTGACAACTCAAAGGGTTAGTGGCCTAGCGTGTGTGCACGGGTTACCTGCGTGCACAGCCAGCCAAGACTCTGGTGCCTCTTTACCACACCTGCCTGCAGAGGCCACTGCACAAGGCATTGCAGAGCTGCAGGCGCGTGCCGCAAGGCAGCGAGCAGCATCAACATCCTCCACCGGCAGCCAGCAGGAGCAGACAGCCTCCTCGCCGGTTGAGCTTCCAGCTGAAGGCAGCTTCTCTGACGCTGACGATGACGCCTTGTCCTCAGCCCTCAGCCAGCGCATCAGGCAGATCACAGTGGCAGCATCAGAGCCAGAGGCCTCACAGACAGATGAGGACAATGAAGAGGAAGGGGTGGTGGAACAGCAGCCACTCAGTGCAGAGGAGCTGCGCAGCCTTGTGTACGCCAAGTATGGAAAGACCCATGACCTGGTGAGAATCACCAGCAGTTTGCAGTGACCCTTGTGCTTGAAGTTAATTATCAGGGCATAAGCACCTGTTCTATGGCGTCGTGGTTGCTGTATGAGCACGCCAGCAGTTGGCGCTATTATGTGAGTGATGCGCTGCCTGCCAAGCCTAACCTGCTTACCAAGCCTCTCTGCAACATGCCTATTTTCATGCCTGTAGCATGTCGTGAAGCGAGATGTCCCCGGCAAGACCTTTGTGAGTAGTTGTCAGTTATACAAGACTAGGAAGGATGGGTCAGGGCATGGGAGCGCTTGCCATGGCGGTCTTGCCACGGGGCCAGGCGCAGCGCTCAGTTACACTGCACTCGCCCAAGACTGACACCACCCCTTCACTCGGCCGCCTCCTACTGCAGGTCAGTCTGAACATCATGTACAACCACATGGAGCAGCGCAGCTTCAAGCTCACAGAACCACAGGTATGGGCAGCAACGCTGGCACCTGCCAACTGTTTTTGTGCATGTGCCGTTCTTTCCCGGGTGCCACTGCATCCGCTGCTCATGTGCTCATTCTTTGTGGTCTCTCGCCTGTTCTCCGTGCTTGCTTCCACCTGCAACAACAGTTCATGGAGAAGCTGGACAGCGTTGCTTACCTTCTGAATGCGCTGGGCCAGGCAGAGCTGGTGCGCTCTACGCTCAAGCTGCCACCCAAGAGCCAGCATGGTATGCCATCGCGCCCTGTGGTTGGTACCGCCGTCAGCATCCAGCTGCCCCTCACGCAAGCCGCCATTGATGAGTGGTTTGGCAAGGGCTACGCCAATTAAGTGTCCGACTGTTATGGGAATGTGGGTATGCTCACAGGTGTGATTTGTGAGGCCAGCTGTTGGCAGTGTGAACACTGCAAGGCAGGGACACAGGTTTGAGCGCAATGTCGAGCAGATCCATGTTTTCTTTGTCCCAGAAACCCTTACCCTTGATGGCCATGGTTCTTTTTTGCGTGTCGTGTGTTGTTGCTGCATGCGCTGCTGCACTTGGTATGCGTGGAGGAGTGTGTGTGAATGACGATTGGCGAGAACACTAGATGGAAGCTTTGTTTTTGGTTCCCTACACCACCACACACAAACAAATCCAGTTTTCCGACCCTGAGAGGCGTGTGGTCCTGTGTGCTTTTACTTGCCCAGCAGGCCGCTGAGGTGCATGCCCATCACACAGTTGCAGACAACCTGTTGGAAAGCGTTGGGAGTTGATGTTATGATTTTGAATCACGTGTTGCACTGCTACATGTGGCTGCTACCTCAAGTCAGTGGCTCTTAAGTCAGTGGCTCCAGCAGGTGCAGGTGCTGTGTGATCGCCTGCACCGGGTCACCCCCTGCCATGTCCAGCAGCTGCACCGCATGCTCTTGGGACACCTGCAGTCAGAGGGTAGCATGTTGAAAGAACAAAGTTGGGTGACACAAAGAATGTTGCTCTACCAGGCCCATCAAGTTATACCCTGCACGTCAACACCGCAGCTCCACTTCCCATCTTCCGACAGCTTCTTGTCCCAAGCTGTACCAGGCCCCCAGCAGCAAAGGAACTTACCCGGAGCTGCTGCATCACCGCCCCAACCGCCAGTGGGCTGTACGCTGTGTCTGCCACTGCGCCAACGTCCAACCCGGGCCGCCCTCCGGGCCCGCCGCTCCTTCGAGCTGCCGGTGCCCCCTCCATTCCATCCAGCCTGGCACTCCTGTGTCCCCCTGTGCCGTGCATCTGCCCCCCAGGTGTTGTGCTGGGTGTACGGCTGCCATGGGGTGTAGGTGTGTCCTCCTCTTCTGTTGCCTCATCCATCACATCCATGCCCTCGTCATGCCCCCCTGCCACGTAGCCCTCAGCAGCTGCCTGGAAACTGAGCTGCATGGCCATGGCTCCTCGCCCTGGCCAGTTGGAAAGGTGATGGAGCGACGGCGGGCACGTGTGAGGAGTGGGCAAGTGTGGACGTCAGGCATGCGTCATGCTAATGAGGCGTGCTGGCGTCATGCAGCAGCAGGGTGACGCAAGGTGACCTCCACAACGGCTGCTGCGTGCAAGTTGCCTGCCTCGCCTCACACCTAGCGTTCGAAACGTCTGGTGTTGCGGTGGTTGCTGCTGTTGCAGCTGCTGGCCCTCCACGTGGCCAGCATGGCCCCACTGCTGTTGCTGTTGTTGTAGCTGGCGCCGCTGATGCTGCTGCAGCTGCTCCTGCTGCAGCGAATGGATCTCCCTAGCGAGCGCTTTGGCTCGCTCCTTGGCTGGGCCCCCGACATCCAGCAGCCTCTCGCACGCTGCCTGGGCCTCAGCAAGCCGCCCCGTGTCCTAAGCAGGACATTAAGCAAGGCACAGCTTCAGGAATGCGCAGGCTGAAACCGGGCTGAGAAGAGACGAAGCAGAGTGCCCAGACAGGGGTGCAAAACTGGGACTTGGGCACCACATGTTGCACGGTATTGCCTCCTTGTGCTCCTAGCAACCTAATGACAACTTTGCTAACCCATCTTGCGCAATGTTGCTAGAGGCAGCAATGCTTTGTGCACCCACCTCCCTACTGTTGTTGCTGGTGCGCTCTCAACGCCCCCTTCCCCCGCCCCAGCTCACTTTGCAAACTGCTGCCAGGAAAAGCAGCGCCTCCACCGCATCTGCGCCAAGGGGCTGGCCTGCCTGCTCCAAGCGCGACAGCGTATAGCGGTGAAGCTGCTCGGCAGCTGCGTAGTCCCGCCGTGCCTCGTACAGCTTGGCCTGCGTACCATGCATGCCATGGTGCCTATTGTGTGCAGGGTCGATAAGCAGCCCACCACCCTTGGCGTCTATCCGCCAGCCCTCCCCTGTCAGCGCTAACAGAGGCTTGTAAGCCCTCCCAACCGTTCCCCACGCCCCTGCCCCCCCACTTGTCTTCTTTGTCAATGTCCCCCAACACGCTCCCAGACCTCCCATCCCGGGACCTTCCCTATCCTCAACACTCCCCGGCTCATGCGCCTCCCTGCCTACCAGCATGTGCGCTGCAATGCCGTCGGGGTCGTTGAACTGTATGGCGCGCCTGTAGCACCGTATCGCCTGCTCCTGCAGCCCCAGCTGCTCGCTGACATAGCACTGCCCCAGCGCACACCACATGCGCGCGTCGTGGGGGCGCAGCGCAGTCGCTCGCCTGCGGGAGGGGCAGGGCAAGGGTGGGAGAGGGGGAAGGATGTGGGTCAGGACAGGATGGCGGGGACAGGGAGGAGGAGGACAGGGCAAGGGAGGAGGGGTGACGACAGGCCGAGGGTGGAAGGCGGAGGGAGAGGGGGGAAGAAGGAAGAAGTCGAGGGAAGGGGAGGTAGGAGGTGGCCACAGACAGGCAGGGAAGCATGTGAAACATATTCACAAGTTGCGGCAAGGCAGCAAGCACGCGTGTGGACGGGAGCAAAGCGGGCAGCGACACTTATGTTGCTGCCTAGCAGCCGGTGTTGAGGGCCCGCACCGTCATGGCACTTGCTTTGGCGCAGTGCATTGCACAAAGGCCCATGATCCAGGTCAAAACCATCAGTCACCCTCCTCCCTCCTCCACTTTTACCCCCTTTCCTACCTTCTTGACCTCTCACCCCTCACCATTTCCACCCAAGGCCCGACTGACCTGTAGTAATACACCGCGTATGCTGGCATCTTGAGCAGCTCATACGCCTGTCCCAGGCCGTACCAGGCCCTGAAGTCCTGGGGGTTCAGGTCCACCGCTCGACGGTACGCGTCTGGGAAGCAGCATGGGTAGCGCATTGGTGGGGGGCAGAGGCAGCCTTGGGGCAGCAGGCATGGGCCTGGATGCACCGAGGCAGGTATAGGGAGTGCACAGGCTTGCATTGCAGGTAGAGCCTTGGTTGGTCGTGAAGCGGAAAGTCCCTGCCTACCTTGGTACTTGTTGTAACTGACAATTCGTAAGTTACAAGTGGGTTAGAATCTTAGTTGAGGTGCTGAGCCCGCTGTCCCATGTGCATTGTCTTGCAGAGTCCCCACCCATCCCATCCATAGCTCGTGGCCCCCCTTGCATGGGTAGATGCTGGGCCCTGCAGCGCTAAGCCCTCTCCTTTTGCAGCTTTATCCCCTTCGTCCGCCTGCTCCATGTACTCGTGGACTGGACATCACTGGGTATCACAGCACAGGCAGCCACAACCTCTGCCACCAGCTTATTGCATCTTTAGCCCCCCCCCTTCCTCACCAATGGCAGCGGGTGTGTTCTTCATCTCCATATATTCATGGCCCATCAGGGTCCACGCAGCCAGGTACTGGGGATTGAGGCGCAGGGCACGATGGAAGTACTCCACAGCTTTCTCATGCTGACCCTGCAGGCACCCAAGCAGCCGAGAAAAAGCAGGCTCAGTGGTCATGCATTACCGCTGGTGTGCATCAAGCACGCTCTTGTACAAAGCTGCACGACAATGCCAGCCCCCATTCCGCTCTCCACTCCACTGTATGCTCACCTTGAGCGAGTAGTAGTTGCCCACAATGCAGCAGGCCTCCGGCGAGTACTTGTCTGTGGAGGTGACCCTGTGCGCCAGCTGACTCAGCGCCGCAAACTGCTCTTTGACAAACAGGATGTTGGAAAACACATCCATGCCCTACAATACGCGAAGCAGGCATAAACACAGCATATGAGCATGGGCATGCCCATGCACCGCAGGGAGGAGCTATGGCTGCTGGGCAAAGGGGCCCTCAGGTGCAACTGTTGCCTGGTGAGTGAAGGCTGCTGGTTAATGACTACTTGTCCTCCGCCTCGTATCTGCTTGCAGCCCCCTGCCCCAGCACCTGCAGCACCTTCCCTTTTGCTGCCCACATGCCCCTCACCTCAAGCCTGTAAGGGTCCTTGGTCAGAATGTCCTCAAACAAGCTCTGCGCCTCATCATAGTTCTGCACACGTGAAGCAGCAGTGGCAACTGCTCAGGGAGGAGGGTCTTAGGCGAGCACTGACACCCACTGCGTGACAGCGTGCGTGTACAGCACATCTTGGGCACCCTAGGTTGCTTTGTCCTGTTTCTCTGGCCTGGACGCAGATGGTGGCTTGCTGCCAGACCGTCCGTTACGCAGTGTTCTGTGCTGTGCAGCAGTCAACCTCTTCATGCCATCCACCACCCAACCAATGCCACCAGCCTCCTCACAGTCACCTGCAGGTTGTAGTGCGCCTGGGCCAACAGGGACTCCATGTAGGAAGAGTGTGGAAACAACTGCAGGACACAGGTATACAAAGTAGAGTCACATGGGCCTCAAGTTCAATGCAGCCAGGTGTAGAGTTTGGGGGCGGCCTGTGTGTTTGAGGGCAGGGTGATGAATTGCAACGCTTAACAGCACTACACCGTACCCAGCACCTTACAGCACACTACACTTGATGTAAAATCTTGCTGTCAGCCGTACCAGCAACATATCACGACCACATGTCGCCCTTCAGCTGCGATCCTGCTTCTCTGACTGTCCATTGCACATGAGTCAATATGTGATGCCAATTGCCTTCCCAGCTGCTGAAAGCTGTGCTGTGCTCCTCAAACCCACACGCCCCGCTGGTGCTGCATCTGACAAACCTCCCACATTATGCACACCTCTCCATCCCCTGCCCATCAGCTTCCCGCCGCCAGCCTTGCCCCTTGTTGCCTTTCCTTCACACCCACATGTGACAGACGCTGCAGCCTTCCCAGCGCCTCTTGGTTCTGCTGCAGCTCCAGCAGCTGCGAGGCTAGGAAGAAGTCGCGGATCCAGTGGTTGGGCAGGTCCAGGGTCTGCAGCGCCGCTGTGCTGCCACACATGGGGCGCAGCGCCTGCAACAAGGAGCAGGGAGTCGTGTCAGGGTGGTGGAAAGGAGCAAACACATGGTACCAAGAGCGACACACACATGTTCAATGCCGCCACAAATGCACCGCTGCAAAACAGCAAGCATGGCACCTGCCCTGCCGGAGTCAGTAAGGGTGCAGGGCCAGGGATGACTGCACGACAAAAGCAGGGTTAGCCCTGTCTCTGGATGGCTGACAGTGGCATTGTGCCACCAATGCCAAGGGCCCTGCAATATTTTGGTTCACCTGCAACCTGTACCACGCATCCAACTCCGACCCCCCTGCCAGCAGCTGCACGCCTTCCTCCGATGCCACCAACAGCCCTGGCATGCACCCCTCAGCTGCAGCGCCCATAGCCGATTCTGTCCCGCCACCTGAGCTTCGACTACAACCACATCCCCAGCGGCCCTGCCCAGCCGTGCCTCTGCGCTCACCTGCCATACACTCCAGTTGCAAGGGAAGGCATGCAGCGAGTGCACCAGCAGCGGCGTAGCGGCTGCCACCTTCTTCCTGAGCAGGCAAGCATGATAGATGACGCTTGTCACAATCGCAAACGCTGAGTGCAGCACAAGAGCTCTGCAAGGGTGTGTATCACAGCTTTACGACTCCCTGGGCATCCACAGGCTGTGTTCCCGTGCAATGCTCTCGTCAGCCTCGCCCTAGCCACTCTGTGTCCCTGCCTGCCCATGTGTCCGTACCGCTCCATGAGCACTACGCCATGCAGGTACATGAGGAAGGGGTCGTCAGCATATTGGCCCTGCCTGGCCTCCGACAGCAGCTCTTGAAGCGAGGACAGGTGCGGGTTGGCTGCATCGCTTGACTTGCCAAGTGGACCTGCCTTCTCAACACGGTCTTGCCTGAAAGAGTTCGGGGAGCACAGCAGTGGACGTTTTTGGCAGCAGCACATGCCGTTCGGGACCCATAGCCCCAACTGCTGATCCTGTTGAGGTGCCTGTGCACCACAAGCTGGCTCTTGTGTTGGCCTGGGTACAAAGGGGTTGGGCTGCTGCTGAAGTGCCCCCCAGGCTAGCCTGCCCTTCTGTACACAACCTGCAAGAGCCAGCTCATATGCAACACTTGAAAGTGCAATAACCCACTCTTTTGACTTTTCTCCAGCTAGAAACAGCGAGTACAGCCGTAGAAACAGTGGGCGGGCACCCGGCACACCCTGAAGTTCATGCGCCGCCCGCTCGTACTCCTGCGCTGCAGCACAGCAGCTTGTCAGGTGGCCAGGTGCAGGAAGGCTGATAGGAGCTACATGACTGCATTTGGCTGCGGTTGCCTTCGTTCGTTGCAGTCAAGTGCTGGCACCTTGAGCTGGAAGTGACAACGGGCCATGAGGTAGCGGGGGTGTCGCTGCTGGTACTGCTGCTGCTGCTGCTGCTCCTGTTGCGACCATGCCGTGCCGCTGCTGCTGCTGCTGCTGCAGTACGCAGCCTGATGCTGCGACTCTTCGTCCAGGCCGCACAGCTGCTCTGCTGCCCATCTCGACGCCTGCACCAGGCCTCTGGCGTCCAGCTCATCGACAGCCAACGCCAACTCTTGTGCAATTGAAAGTTGCGTCATGCTGCGCACGCACAACCTCGCACGAGAGAGCTTCAGAGCTGTCGCGCATTGCACTCGTGCGTGCAAAAAATCCACAAGGGTGTGGGGTGTGAATAAATTCCAGCCTGTGAACCGTCTGATGAGCACTGGTTACAAGGGATACACTGTAGGACGCGAGGCATTACTGTTGTCGTTTGCGGGCCTGATGATACCGCCAGCTGGTCTACTAGTGTATTACAATTGTAGTACTTTTAAATGGGCAAGCGTGGAGCAGCAGCAGCGCACGCAGCGCCGCGCCAACAACCCTGCAGCGGCTCAGCGGCGGGGGTTCCAGACACGGATTCATGGAACGAAGTGCCGGCGAAGAACAAGGTGCCCGGCTCCAGCGGGGCCAGGGTGAAAGGGGACACAGTGGGAAGCACAGATGGCGTGTACACGGTTGCTATAGATGACAATACCACCAAAGTCAGCCGCACAGTGCAGATCCCATGGGGCAGTGATGCTGGCGTCACAGGGCCGCTGGATATGCGCAGAGCTTGGCAGCAGTGCACCTGTATGCAAGGTGCGCTCACAAAGCTGCCAAGCGTATCTCTGATTTGTTCATGCCACCTCAGTTTTTACAGCCACATGCCAATAGTTTTGGAGGTTTGCATGCATGTGCCATGCAATTCATCCTGATATCTGTCTTTGCGCAAGTGCCATGCTACTCTGCTGTTTCCCTTCAGGTCAATGTGTACTGGCTGACGGTGGATCATGACATCAAGTCCCATGTCAGCGAAGTCATACGCCCCCTGCTCAAGTTGGCCAGCCAGGAGGAGTGTGAAATGATGTGGAGGTAAGCGATGCACAAGGATGCTGCGCAGGTCCATGTGTTGGCAAAACAAATTCAGGGGAATGCACTTGGCAGAAGTCACAAGCGCTCGCGTTCATTGAGTGTGCTGCTCAGATTTATGCTGCAGTGTGCACCCACCTCACGTTCGTGTCTGCGCCTATCTCCCACTCACTCACAGAGCCGCCCTTGTTGCATTCTCGCTTCTATAGCCTGATTAAGCCACAGGCTAGGCTGTGCATTCGCAAGCCACACTCGTGGGTGACCATCGTGCATGCTTCTGGCGTGAGGCAAACCAGAGCACAAGAGGCGCGTAGGCAACACCTGCGTCACCAACGATTAAGCAGCTGGGCGGCATTGTAACAGCATTCATTTGCTCTACTGCGAAGCTTATGCTGGCTGGTGACTTGCCAGGTTCAAGGAGGTCAGCAGGATGGCAGCTTTTGTGACGTTGGCCTTTGCACTCTGCGCTGGATGCGCTGGATTTCCTTGCTGTGTTCACCCCCATCATGCAGGCTCCTCAGCAGCGCCATGCGCGGCAATGTGTTGTGCCTTGCCAACTCCACCTTCGCCAACTCCACCTTCGCACAGCATGCGCTGGCCAAGGCGTTCACGGTGGGTAGGGCCGGCAGGGTTGGGCGGGACTAGGAGGGGTTGGCAGCGATCGTGAAGGATTGGCAGAACCTAAAGTAACCCAGGACTGTTTTGGGATGGGCTAAGAGAGGTGAGCAAGGGGCAGCGCGGCAGGGACTGGTCGCCGGTAGCAGACTGGTCGTATGCAGCGTGACTGATCGGTGTCAGTTGGTAGTTGGCGGTCATGCATGCCCTGATGGCAGCCAATGCTGGTGTTGACACAACCTGACTGTGTGCGGTGTTGGTGCTGTGAAGGTGGCGACGTTGGAGGAGCAGCAGTGGCTGGGTGCAGAGATTGAGGCAAACTTTGATCGCATATTGTCAAATGGCAACGGTGAGGCATGGCCACCGCACTGCCAGGAACAGCAGCAGGACAAAAGGGTCAAATGACATGCTTGCACAGATTTGAGTGGTGGGTGCCAGGTGCTCAGCAATCAAGCCACGCAAACATGGAGTGTGAGCATGTTGTGCCAGTGAAGGGCAGGTGTTGATGCAACAGGGTCGTGCAATTTGTGCGCTGCTGCAGCTGCTCACACGCTGCATCCCCCCTCCTGCCGCATTGCCACGGCCACAGGTGCACACATGACGCAGGTGGCGTTGACGCACATCCCATGGAACTTCCTGCGCCAAGCAACGCATAGCATTTTGCAGGTGCGCCTGGTGGGGTCGTGTAGGGCCAACGTCTGTGCTCGCAATCTTTCCGCTTCTTCTCCTTGCCACAAGCTGTAATGGTGTTATAAGCTGCTGAGCATGCCATTATACAGAGTCCCTTATTGTTGGGTGTTGCAGGCCACAGGCTCACGCACGCATATGCATCCCACGCCGCCCTTTCCCCTTGCTCCGCACTGCAGAATTGCGAAGCGCTGGTAGTCGATGCCCATTGGACGCATGTGCTCCTGGCCCTTGTTGAGAATGGCGGACCTGACATGCAACTTGAGGTGCTGCGCAGGCTGACCCCCATGGTAGGCTCTGCACCATGCACCTAAAGGGCAATCACTTGACGGGCAATGGGTTGCTGCTGCATGCTTGGCTGCATCAGCGCCGGTGCCGCGGTGGCGTTTGACATAAGCAACGACTTTGTGCAGCAATGCCAGCGCGTTGGATTTCACATGGTGCAGACAACCCACTCACTCTCTGCCCTCCCTTCCCCCTGCAGGTGATGGTGCTGCTGCAGGGCAACAACTCCTCCCAGCTGCTGCAGATGTGCCTGCTCTGCATCGCCGAGCTGCCCGCCTGCGAGGAGAAGCTGCAGGCAGTGGATGCCATCGTACAACAGCTGCTAAGCCACCGGGAGGAGTTGGAGACCATAATGTTGTTGGAGGCGGGATCAGGCATTATCGAAGGCGTGTTTACCCTTGCTACCCTGCCCTGACCCTGACCCTGGCTTTGCTGCCACGATGACATGGCCGCAGGCTGCAGAGCTGGCTCAGGCGCAGCTCCTGCTGCGCTTGTTACACATGTTGGTTGATGATTTCAAGCAGTCCCGGCCACGCGTCAAGGGCCTGGCCCGCATTGATGCGATTGTCTACGCTGCAGCCAACAGGAGGGTCTCGGAGGTTGACGATGCCAGCAGGATGCAGCTGGTACAGGGGCAGGCGCCGTTGACTGCGGGGATCAGGCCGCCGGCGGATCGGCTGCCGGCGTCAGAGGGTCAGGGCTCCAGGAACCGTAAGCCCAGTGCCGTAGGCCCAGGTGCTGCAACTGCTGGTGCAGGGGATGCAGGGGCGGCGTCTGGCATGTCAGCGAGGGCCAGCAAGCCCTCCACTGCGCTCAGCGGCAGTGACGCCCCCAGCTGACGTAGAAGCGCTGAGGATGCAGGGCCTGCGGATGAGGACGATGCTGCGTGCAACAGGGGCCAGAAGCAGAAGGATTGGGAGCGCGTGCAGATTGAGCGGCTGATGCAGCAGCAGCGCAAGGCAGCTGACACTGAGCAGGAGCTGGAGGTGCAGCAGGAGGAACAGCAGCAGGAGGCGCAGCAGGAGCAGCAGCTGCAGGGAGGCGACGGTCAAGATGACCGGCACGCGGACGAGCAGTCGCAGCCACAGCCAGAGCAGCAGGTGCCTGAGGGGGGCAGCGACACAGATGAGCAGGTGGATGACTGCAGCGACCTTCTGGCCATGCTGCAGACAGGTGGCAATGCAGGAGGAGTCTTACAGGCATCGCAGCAGCAGCCTGCCTCACAGGCAGCAACAGCCCAGCCACCTGCAACAGTGGCAGCACCTGCGCTTGCACACAGCACCAGTGTCAGCGATGCGCAGCCTTCCGCAGCTCAGGCCCCCGCTCCAGCGCCATTGGCCGCTGCGCCTGCACCTGCGCTTGCTCTCGCTGCTGCCAACTCATCCTCTACCACAACATCAGGCCAGCAGGTGTTGCAGCCGCAAATTTACCAGCCACGCCTGCTCTCTGTGCCCGGTCCTGTCTCTGCACAGACATTGGCAGGGACAGGCCTTGCCACCCAAGGCATGGTGGCGGGTTTCTCTCTGCCTGTCATTGCACCACAGCAGCAGCAGCAGCAGCAGCAGGATGCACAGGCGGCCATGTTGGCGCAGTGGCAGCAGCAGCAGCAACAGCAGCAGCAGATGTTGCTGCAATACGCAACCTTTCCCAGCGTACCGATGGTGCCTGTATCGCAGCAGCAGACTGCATCGCTACAGGCGCAGCTCTCCTCAACCATGCAAGCCCAGCAACCACTGATGTTGCAGCAGCTCCAGCTGCAGCAGCAGCAGGCCATGTTACAGCAGGCCATGCTACAGCAGCAAAACCCAGGCATGGGCCCTGTGCCGCTGCTCATGTACCCAGTGCCAGTGCCGGTTGTGGTCACGCCCCTGCAGCAGCAACAACAGCAACAACAATCGCAGCAAGTGCAACAGCCTAGCGCGCAACAGCAGCAGCAGCCAAGCATGCAGCAACCCAGCATGCAGCAGCAGATGCCCGGTGTGATGACCCATTACGCAGGCTTGCAGTCCCCTCTGGTGCTACAAATGCAGCACATGCCGCAGATGGCTGCTTACAACCCACAGATGCAGATCCTGCAGCCTGGCCAGATGTCCATGCTGGGGCAGCCTAGCAACGCAATGTCTGGCATGTGGGGCGGTGGCATGTTTGCCATGCCGCAGTCGCCGTCAATGGGCGGGGCCAGTGCCGCACCCACCGGACCTGCGGGGATGTTCCCACAGGCAGTGCCAGGTGAGGCTTGAGGAGGAGGTGGCGGCTGTTTTTTTATACATGGCGTCCGGCGAAGTTCTACTGCTGTTGTTCGTGTTCATGCATGCACTTATGAACTCGGCTGCGGGCAATCTGGCATCAGGAGGCCCCAGCATGCCACAGGCAATTTCGGCCAACCAGCAGTGAAGCCACATGACGTATCTGGGTGACCTGGTGACCTCAAGAGGTGTGACCACCATCGCAGAATCCTCCAAATATCCTGAGCAGGTGATTCATTTATGTTCTCTAGTTGAATGTCTGGCTGCAACGAATATGCGCAAAGTTGTTGTGCGTGCGAACTTTTTGCGAGCATGTGATGTGCACTGGGCGGTGTTGTAAGTGCATCCCTTGGATATCGCAACAATTGTTTGCCAGTATTGCGTGTTGCACGTGTTTGCTCGTTGACAATCTGTGCCGTTGTTGTGAACGTCGGTCTGTCCACACAGTGCGTGAGGTGTCCTCCTGGCTTTGCAGTGTTGACAACGCCTTGCAGTCTTGTCTTGAAAGGCTCCAGCCCACACTCCATCTCAGCTGACTTTATCGGCTGCCTCAACGTCGCCGTTGTTGACCTTGAGCCTTGTGGCAACTGTAAAGACTGCTTGCAAAACCCAGCCAAGTGAAACCTAGATCCTGCTATGCTCCGCAGAACGAGTGGCTTGCAATATTTCTGGCCAGAGTCACAGAAGTTCGGTGCCCAAGTTTTCAGTTGAAACAGTTCCCCACACCCAAGCCGTGCAGAG
Source organism: Chlamydomonas urium (assembly GCA_039880955.1). Lineage (NCBI taxonomy): Eukaryota > Viridiplantae > Chlorophyta > Chlorophyceae > Chlamydomonadales > Chlamydomonadaceae > Chlamydomonas > Chlamydomonas urium. The sequence continues at coordinate 36,645 of JAWZTI010000015.1, read as the reverse complement.
CCGCCTCTGCACACAAGTGCACCTGCATCGCTGAAATCCTGCAACCATGGGCACGAAGCAGAAGAAGGTGCGTTGCTAAAGCTCAAAGCGGGCGTTTGGGCGCCGCCGATTGCGTGCGCCGCCCCTCACTTTGCCGGCTGCTGCGCCTGCTGTCGCAGGGGAAGGCTGGAAATGCGGCGCAGTACCTCACGCGCACGCAGGCCATCCGCAAGCTGCAGCTGCCCCTGGGCCAGTTCAGGTGCGCGGCATTTTCATAGGGTGCATTAGTGGCGAGCAACAAAGATGGCGCATGGCGGAGTACAGAGGCGCACAGGCTGTGTAAAGAGGCTATGCATAGAGGCACAGAGGCTGAACGTGCTCCCTCATCATAATCCTCTGCAATACCAGGCGTCTTTGCATCCTCAAGGGCATCCACCCTCGTGAGCCCAAGAAGAAGGTGCATGGCGCAAACAAGACGTACTACCATGTCAAGGACATCAACTTCCTCATGCACGAGCCTCTACTGCAGACGTTCAGGTGGGCTCCGATAACACTGTTGCGCAGCAGAGTTATGCACAGAAGCGATGCAGGCAGGGCACCGCAGAGCAGGCAAGGAAGGGCGGAGCCTGTCACCAAGCTTGTATGCATTGTGAGACATGCATACAACGGCGCAGGCCCTGAAGTGGTCACCACCACGTTTGCCACACACACCCGCAATGCCGCGCAGGAACATCAAGGCGCATGACCGCAAGATCCGCAAAGCCAAGGCCAAGCTGAACACGGAGCTGGCCAAACGCCTGGTGGCGCTCAAGCCGGGCTACAAGGTGGACCACCTTGTCAAGGAGCGGTAAGTGCGTGGAGGCGAGCAGCAGGGCGAGGAAGCTGGAATGCATCACTGCCTGCCAAACGATAGCCAGGACGCGAGTCTTGGTCAAGTCTGGTAGCAGGTCAAAGTGCTGCATCTTACTTCACAGGAGTGATCCACTTGCGTTCCTGCACCTGCGCCTTGAACGCATCGCATGACATGCGCCCTAGCTCGGCCCTTGACAGCACACACCTTTCTCATTGCGCCCGCTGCTGATGCTGTGTTAGGTACCCATCATTTGTTGATGCCATTCGTGACATGGACGACCCTCTGACCATGGTGCACCTCTTCGCGACGCTGCCATCTGAGAAGAAGTGCGTGCGGGGTTTTCAGCAGCTGGGCACGCAGGCAGGGGCAAGGAAGGGCGCAACAGGAGGGATGGTACTGAGGCAGCACTAGCACTTGACCAAGATGGCCACAGCTGGCAGCAGGCGGCGGGCGCTTGCCAGCGTAGCCAGTGGCTGCTGCCCGCTGGCTTGTACGCACACATGTGCAGCCGCCTTACTTTTGCTCACTGGCAGACTAGCAATCAACCTGCACCCATGCTCTTTCCATTCCTCACTGGTACATTCCAAACCCATTCACCCGCCCCGGTCCATTTGCAGGTATGGCATCCCCGTCAAGGCAATCCACATGGCCAAGCGCCTGGCAATGGAGTTCAACGCGTACGTTGTGCGCACCAATGCGCTGCGCAAGGTGTTCATCTCCATCAAGGGCTTCTACTACCAGGCAGAGATCCTGGGACAGCCTGTGACGTGGCTGGTGCCCCATCAGTTGGCACAGGTACTGCCCACCGACGTGGACTACCGGGTCATGCTGACGTTCCTGGAGTTCTACTCGACCATGCTGCAGTTTGTCAACTTCAAGCTGTACCACATGCTGGGGGTGAGTGGGGGAGCATGCGGGCGGCAGCGTAGAGTGCTGATTGCGTGGAGCTGCAAGGCAGCCTGACAGGGTAGGGGTACCCCCCCTACAGCTTGAGCCTTGTTGATGAGAGCGAGGGTGGAGGCGTGTGGGTTCCAGGGCTAACACGTCCAGGCTGCACTTTTGACTGTCCTCAGGGTCGCTTGCCAGCGCTTTACTTGACTTGCATGAGCTGTACGTGCATGGCCCGCGCAGCTGCGCTACCCACCCGTGGTTGACCGGCGCATGGCCGCAGCTGCTGAGGAGCTGGAGGGCATCATGAAGGATCTGTCGGGGTTGAAGGATGCAGTGGAGCAGCAGTTGCAGGTGGGACGCTGCATGGGCTGTGCATGGGGCGCATGCGGAAGAGGCAGGGCATTGCGTTTGTAAGCAGCATGTGGCTGTGATCTGTGATCTTGTGGCAGCGTTCGCGGTGCCTGCCTAATTGAGTCAGTGTCGGCCAGCTGGGCCTTGATATTGTTTACATTGGTACGCCTGTTACTGCTTGTTGTCGGTGTGTGTGTAGGAGCAACAAGAGCAGCTTCTGGCACTTGAGGCAAGCGAGGCAGCCAAGAGGCAGGAGCGCGGCCTCCCGCCCAAGGCTTCAGGGAAGAAGGCGGGCGCTGACGGCGACAGCGAAAGTGAGGAGGAGCAAGAGGAGGAGGAGCTGGACAGCGAGGCAGGGCAGGAGGATGACGATGAGGACGTTGCGATTGAGATTGACTCAGGAGATGATGATGATGATGATGAGGAGGAGGAGGAGGAGGAGGAGGAGGAGGAGGAGGTAGGGCAGGCGGAGGAGGGGCAAGACGTGCTTGCGCTGCTTGCGGCAAGGCGCGACGGCGGGCGCGGCGCAAGCACGTCTACGCCGGGCGACAGCGCAGCTGTGGATGAGGGCGATGCTGCTGCGGGAGGCGCGCTCGGCGTGAACGCGGACGACGATGCGAGCGTGTGCGCCAGCCTGTTCAAGGGCCTGGTTTTCTTCCTTGCACGGGAAGTTCCACGGGAGCCCCTGCTGCTAGTCATCAGGTGCGGAGAGGGGAAGAAGAGGGCGCTGGCGAGGGTTGCACACTTGCCGCCCTTGGATGGTGTGATACGAGGAAAACCCCGCAAGTGCCGTGGAAGGTTGGGGTGCTGTGACCTGGGGGGCGGGGCACATGGGGAGAGGCGGTGCCGGCTTGATGCAGGCGGTTGGGATGCCAGTGCCAATGCTACTGATGCAGTCAACATGTTTGGGCAGCTGGCAGGTGATGGCCCTGACCAGGGCATGCATGGCGCTGGGGAATCTATGGGTTTCCTTGCTCACCGTACTGCTCTGCGTGTACGCAGAGCGTTTGGAGGCCGCGTGGCATGGGACGGCGAGGGGTCGCCACTCACGGAGAGCGCCGAAGAAATCACGCACCAGGTGTGTATGTGATACCATGGACAACTTACCTGTGCAGTAGAGTTTTGCCCTGCCCTGCGACGTGTTGTTGCCGTGGCAGCCAGGAGGATTCTAGCGCCTCGGGCTGCCGCCTTGCTGCTACAGTCTTCATGACAACCCCGCGACCCCAATTCACTCTCACCTGCCTTGCTGCCATCCCTCGGTCTACAGATTGTAGATCGGCCTACCCAGGGCCACAAGTTCTTATCCCGCAAGTATGTACAGCCCCAGTGGGTGCTGGACAGCGCCAACTTCCGTGTGCTGCTGCCCTGTGACCTGTACTCGCCGGGCAAGGTGCCGCCTCCTCACCTTTCACCGTTTGTCGACAACGAGGAGGAGGGCTACACACCCGACTTTGCCAACACCATCAAGCAGCTGCAGGCAAGTGACAACGCGGGGTCGGTTGGTAGCAAATGAGGGGGGGCAAAGCCGTCTGCAGCGCTGTCCCTTGCGCTAAGGGAGGGTGCGCCGCGTGCCCAGAACCAAGGGGTGGCATGCAAGAGCAGGCGCAGGCACGATTGATGCATGTGCAGGAGAAACCCAAGATGATGTCTCTGCCATTGTCGCAGCTTGGCGGGAACCGATCCCACTCTGCTGGACGGACGCAGTCTCCTAGGGGGACACCAGATTCTTTCTGAGCTGCGACAGCTGCACAGATGTTACACAGGCGCCCCTTCATGATCAACCGTCCTAGGCTGGCAGCCTACGCTCATCTAAATGCGACATCTGAACCACCTGCTCTGCTCCCTTGTGCCACAACACTGCAGGAGGCTGCCAAGATGGCCCGCCTGCGCGCCAGCGGCGTCATCACCCACGATACGGATGAGTTTGTGGGCGAGGGTCTGGCAGAACAGCAGGCCGTGGCCGAGCAGGAGGATGCAGAGGCTGTGGAGAAGACCTACCAGGCTGAGCTGGCCAAGGAGCTCAAGGCAGCTGCAGGGCAACAGTCGGATGGGGACGAGGAGGAGCAGGAGGGCTCTGAGAATGAAGAGCAGGAGGAAGAGGAGGAGGTCAAGACAGGCAAGGGCAAGGCAGCGGGTAAGAAGCGCTCTACCGCTGAGCTTGAGGCGGAGGAGCAAGAGAAGATGAAGGACATCATGATGACCCGCAAAACGCGCAAGTTCTATGAGAGGATCAAGCGCTCGCAGCACTACAAGCAGGAGGGCATCCAGACGCTGCATAAGCGCAAGCGCGCCCTGGAGGACCAGCAGCAAGGGCCGCAGCAGAAGCAGGGTGCCAAGAAGCCAGCGACAAGGGCCCGCAAGGCATAGGTGTCGCTCTGAATTGGCAGCGGTACCCTGCTGTGTAGGGTTAAGGGTTTGGCTGTACAAGTGTGACCATAGTTTTGACATCAGTGTTTGTTGTTGCCCTTGTCTGGCATGTCAAAGCCAAGGTAGCTCAATTTGGGATTGCGCATGGAGCAAGTCTGGCTTTTGCTGGGGTGCTTACTGGCGCTCTCAGTAGGGGCGTTATCGATCTGGAAGAACTGCCTCATCAAGAGGAAGTTCGGCAAGCATCTGCTGCTGTCAGAGCCTCGCTACCATAATTTGCCTCAAGCCAGCGCCACGCGTCAGCGTCTGTCGAAGGCCGCAGAGCTGTGGCAGGCAGCATGGACGACACTGGAGAATGCACGCGATGTCGAGACGGCCAAGCGCGCGTTGCTCGTGTTTGGCCAGGTGAGCATGCGCCCACAGGCTGTGCTGCGCAAGGTACAGGGCTGGCATGCACAATTACACCATGCAACACCTCTGCCTGCCCAACAGGCTCTGGAGATTGACGAATTTGGGTGCGGCTGGAAGAATGGCTCTCAAGAGAAGTTGGTGACGATGGGCGAACTGTTCTCGCTTCCTTCAGGCCGTGAAGCTGATCATTTCCATGCCTGCCTAGCTGAAGCCTACATCGTGCTCCTGCTGAACGCGGTCATGGAGGTGTATGGCAAGCCTGTGGACGCCGAGGTGCTGGCTTCTGATTACAGGTACGAATGGGTGTCCAGTTTTGTCACTGCCCATGCATGACTGGACGGAGTCCCTGCCTGCCTAAAGCTCACATTGAAGCGGCTGGCCCGCTTGTCCCTGGCAGGATGGTAAAGAACCGGCTTGATGAAAGCGTCGAACGACAGCCTGACAACCCTGTTGCATACAAGCTGCGGGCTAGCTGGTGCCAGCACTTTGGGGGACTTGCCGACAGCTCTGCCATTCAGGCTGACTTCCAGACTGCGATCAGGCTGGCCGAGCAGGATGTGGAGGGAGCGCACCTGGCACTGCATGGGTTGGACGTGCATGCGCAGCGCAGCCATGTTCTGGCTTACTGCCACTTCCAGCTTGCCACGTTGCTGCAGCAAGGGAAGGACTTTGCTGCAGCAGCTGTGCACTACCGCGCTGCGTTGGAGCAAGCTGATCCTGACTCCATCCAGCTGGCAGACTTGCACTTCAACCTGGCCATCATCACCATCCTTACAGCAGGGCCTGCGTGGGAGGAGCAAGCTGCGGCTCTTGGTGATGCGGCCCGGCATTACAAGGCTGGGCTGGCAGCCGCCAAGCGCCGTCGACGCTGGTGCATGGTGGGCAATGACGTGTCGCAAGAGCTTGCGGCTGCACTGCTGGCACGAGTTTCAAGCATGATCAAGGTGGCTCCAAAGAAGCCACTTTCTCAGAAGAAGGATGACTAGGAGCCTTAAAGCATTGCACAACAGTTTTCCATGTTTGGACAATTCTACAAAAATGTGCAATGGCACGATGCGCCACCTCGATTTGGTGTTGCTGCGTGCTACGGTTGTCCACCAGTGCCTTGCGGTATGTGCAGTCCTGCATATGACAGGCAGCGGGTGCATCTTCAAGCAGTTCGGGGCAACACGCATAGCAGACATTTGACACCCCTGGGATATCGCAGACTCACTATGTTTCCTTCAAATTTTCTAGTCGATTGTCAGGTTGGTGCAGCAAATGCAACGCGCGAAATTGTGGTGCTTGCAAACCTTGCGAGCCCCTGACAAGTACCTAATTCTGGGCGCTGTTGCAAATGCACCCCTTCGATATCGCAACAGTTGTTTGCCAATATTGCATGTTGCGCGTATCTGCGCGTGGACAGTCTGTGTTGCCCATTGCAGCACTGCCGACATCGCCTGTCGGTCCACACTGTGCGCAACCAGTCCTCCTGGCTGTGTTGACAAGCAACAAAATCGGTGACAGCAAGCACAGACAGACACCACTGACTGGCCAGTGCATCCTCAAGGCAGTATCCGAAAGCACCAAGGCGGTCAGTTGCTGTTGCCTCAGCACTCCCGCGGCACGACAACGACTTGGGAGCAACTTGCAGGCAAGTTGTGAAGCAAAGGCAGCTCATTTGACAAGCACAACCCGGTGTCGCAGCGACCATGTCGGCAGTCGGCCATAGATGCTTTCGTTCACGAGTTGCTCGACCATGCGCCAGGGCTGCATGCTGCATGCAGGTTGCGTGGCGTGCACATGTGCCAGCAGTCTGAAACACTGTGACACAGCGGGCATTGTGACATGGCCGACGCAGTGCCAGGCATAGCACAGGATCGCAAGCCATCGCCATCCAACTCTCACAAGGGGTCATCTCCGGGGTCAGGAAACTCTCAATGGGTGCTGGGGCCGAGTATCTCCCATAGGGGGCAGTCACTGTTGGGGCCAGCAGCAGAAGCGCCACCCTCGCCTGGGCACCAGCAACGGCGTGTAGCATCCAATGATAAGGGCCCGGGTGGGGTGTCAGTTGCAAGGAGGATGCCTGCAGGGGAGGGGCGGGGGGAGGGGGGCATCCATCATGACAGAAGGGCGTCTGCGAGGGACTTGGCGAGGGGCATGCTGGAGACGGCAGAAGTAGCAACCTACCACGACCGGGTGAGCATGTGGAGCACAACAAAGAAGGGAAGCTTACCTTGGGTTGCATGACTTGCAGCCATGCCAACAGCTGCATTTCAAGAAGTTAATATGCGCCTGACGTGCAGTTTACGGCTTCTCAAACCTGCCCGTCCTGCCCAACCGGTGCTGCACTCAAGGAGCTCCTGTCAGGTGCCATCAAGGGCGACATTCATTCCGTCAGAGTGCTGGGTGAGGGAGCGTTTGGTATCGTGGACCTGGTGGTGGTGGAGACACCGAATGGCAACCTGCTCTGTGTGCGCAAGAAGCTGCTAAAACAGAACGACATGAACAACCAGGACCCAGGGCAGGAGGTCAGTCAGGGCCAATATGAAGGTTTAGCACAGAAAGGGCCAGCAGCGGCAGACGCAGTCACACACCTCGGGGCCAAAGCCTGTTTATAACCTGTCCATCGCACTGCTCCAACACTTCTATGTACCATGCGCAGTCTGCTGATCGCACTGGCACATTACATGTGCCTGTTGTGCTGGTTCCAATGCAGGTGGAGTACATGGAGCTGTGTCAAGGTGCCAACTTCGTTGTACAGATGTGGACCCATGTGGTTGGGCTATACGATTATACCCTGCTGCTGGAGTACTGCCCGTACAACACGCTACAACATCTGCTTGATGTACGTGTGTTGCACGCGATGATGCAGCCTCTTGAACGCATAGTTCATCACAGAAGCTGTGTGCCCAGAAATGTACTGTCTGCAGCACTTTGCAGCGGACAAGTGTCATGTCACTTTCATGTGGCCACTGCGTGCAGGTGGTGTGTGAGCAGCGTTCCAAGAGCGGCAATGGCTGCTGGGATTTCGTCTCGGTGGCAGTGCTTCGCATGAACCAGCAGGCGGGGTTAACAGAGGGCGAGGCCCGATTTTACACCGCCTGCGTCGCGCTTGGCCTCCAGTCCATGCACAGCGAGGGCCTCATGCACAGGTCAGGCCGCGAGACTTTGACATGGGTACTATAAGCATGATCTGCTGGCCTTCTGAATGCACCTGGGATGTCACCATTGCCGCCGGCTTGTTGCAGCCAGTGGTCTGCTGAGGCAAGGACATCTCAGCTTGCAGGTGCCACCTCAACGTGTCCACCCCATACCATTACCTGACGCGTGTGCCTGCAGAGACCTGAAGCCTTCCAACTGCTTAATCGCGCACAACCGCTACATCAAGTTGGCAGACCTTGGGCTGGCAAAGTTGCTTGGGCCTAGAGGCAGGGGCTATGCCAAAGCAGGTGCGTATAGCATTTAGCAGATGCACCACTGCATGATGCAGCACGGCGCCCTTGAGCGTGCCACCAATGCCATGCCTTGTCGCTTGTGTCTAGGTGACCGCAACTGTCATGTTGCATAACAATAGTGGTTATAAAGTTGTCGTCAGCCGTGTTCCAACTGCTTGTGACGTCCTGCAGGCACCCCTGGCTACATGGCACCCGAGGTTTTCCACTCGCAGGGCAAGTCAACAGGAGGCTACGGCTACGCAGCGGACCTGTGAGTTACGCATGGATTGCCCCACTCATTGCATTTGGCGGCTTTGAGTGAAAAGTCCAAGTGACAGGCAGGCTGAAAGAGGTGGCCTGAATGATGGCTTGACATTAAGTCTGCCTGTTCTTTGCTGCTGTAAACTATGCAGGTGGTCGCTTGGCATCATGCTGTGGGAGATGGTGTCAGGGATTCTGCCCAAATGGGCGTACCTCAGCTGGTACTGGACGTCACTGCACTTTCCCGACAATTTCTCCAAGGTGTGGCTGGGGGTCAAGGGCTGTTTACCAAGCTCACATGCATCATCATCAGTGCATGTTGACGTGTGCCCTGACTTCTTCCATCGCCGCCTGCAGGAGCTGCGCTCCTTGCTCACTAAGTTGCTGGAAAAGAATCCAGCTGAACGCATGACACTTGAACAGGTAACGCAGAGTATCGTGTGATGCAGCCTGTCTTTCAAGTTCAGCCTTCACTGGTTGCATGCCACACCCTCAGAGCCGTCAAAACTGACCAATCATCATTGCCTTGCCACAATGGTGTCCACGCTCAGCTTAAGAAGCATCCCTGGTTTGACGGCTTCGACTGGGCCGCCCTGGCCAAACAAGAGCTTGAGGCCCCGCGGCCAGTAGAGCTGGTCAAGGTGCATTTGCATGGAGATCTTCTACCTGAGCACCTTCGCGCCAGCCTTGTAAGCTGTCACCGACCACCCTCATCAGCCTATGCCAAGTGAAGGGGTACGCGTTATGATGATGTGCGACACAAATGCTGCTTTGTATGGTGCTACTTGTATCCACTTGTATACCTTGGAATTTGCCGAAACTTGATCACGCCTCTGGCCTGGCCACGCTGCTTTCAATTTTTTTGCCACAAGTGCAACTCACACTTAAGCTCCAATCTTTGGACTTCGCGAGCGCCAGCGCCAGCGCAGCACCCATTTCAGATGTAGACATGCGCCAGCCGCTGGCGCTGGCTCAAAACTTGTGTCTCGTGCTGCTTTTCCTACTCAGCGCTGCATGTGGCAAGGGCCCTGCAGATCAGTTGCGAACGTGCATCAACAGCAATCAGGGCACCGCGCATTGGACGTCATGGGCTAGCGCCATACATGATGAGCGCTCGCGCTTCAAGGTGCAGGGCATGTGGTGGAGCGACCAGCAAAGGTCGAACAGCCAACTCACCCTGCTCACACACCTGACCCTGGACCAGAAATGGCAGCTCAAGGCTCTGTGTAAGAGCTGGCCTGGACCGCTCTCCATAGTCATTCATGTGCCCACTGTCAAGCCAGGGGCTGAGAGCAGCCAGTCAGCAGCCAACAGCATGGCCGCAACAACGGGTGGGACGGTAGCTAATGGTGCTGCGGCAGCACAAGGTGCAGTTGCAGGCAATGCCACTGTGCTCACAGCAGAACGTGCAGCAGTGACAACCAATGGCAGTACAAGCGAAGCACAGGGCACAGGTGCTGCTGCCAACTCTGCGCAACAGGGAAGTCAAAGCATAGCAGCCGGTGGGGCTGCGCGCATGCTGCTGGCTCGCAGGATGCGCCGCTTGGTTGACCAGGCAGGCACGCCTGCGGTCAACACACAACACCTTGAGGCAGATGGCACGCAGCGCAGGGTTGGTGACAGCGGCAGTGGCAGCAAGGGCGCTTCTGATTCTGCTGGCAGCAGAAGGGAAATGGCAGGCGAGGAAGACGAGGAGGACAGCTATGGTAGCGAGGCCATCATGGGCGGTCCAGGCGGAGGGCACGGGCGTAACAATGGCCAGGCAGGCGGCAGTGGCGGTGGCGACGACAGCAGTGGTGGCGGCGATCACAGTGCTGGCGATGAGCTGGACGATGACATTGATGATGATGTCCAGGGTGGGGCAGCAACTGTGAGGCCCGTCATTGACGCTTGTATCAAGGTGCAGGCGATGCATCAGAGCCTGGAGCGCCTGGATGCCTGCCAGGTGGGGATGGCTAGGAGCTGGGGTAGGGAGTGCAGGCGTTTGGTCCAAGGCAGGGCAGCAGGGCAGGGAGGAAGGATCAGCAGGTGTCAGCTTGGTGAAGGGTAGCCCAGAGGTGCAAGGAGCACTGGCACGCCAAACGGAGCATTTTTGCGACATCCAGCAGCAAAGTGTCAGCACCACCAACATGAGAGTGCAAAGGTCAGCAGGTGTAGAGGAAGGAGAAGCTGTGCTTGATGACGTAAGTTAGGAAGGGAGTGGTCAGCATCATGCATGCCTCCACACCCTGCCGCCCGATAGCACCCAGGGTGGTGCATAAGCGCAGCCACCGCTGGCAGTGTCATCAGCTTCAGATGCAGCAAACACGCTGTGCTGCACTGCCTTTGCGGCAGGCGGACGTCATGCTGGTCCAAGAGTACTACCATGAAGAGACGTACCACAGCGACAGGGCTCTTAGCATGTACCCAGGCCCCACGCTGCAGGTCAGTGATTGTTGAGGGATCCTCAGCACACTCCCTGCAGCCTGCCACTGCAGCTACCATGCAGCTTCCAGTGAATGACTCTGATGTATTGCTGCGCATTCTCATGGCAGCAGCCTCTCATTCCCCCCTTTATCCCTGTTGCCTCTGCTGCACCTGCAGTTCCGCGTTTGACGAAGCTCTGCCGATCTGCTCGTGCGAAAACGGACCAGCTTACCAACCTCACAAAATTCATCACAGCCCCCTGTCTCTCATGTCGCACCTTCCCGCAATTGTCAGTCAGCTTACTCTGTTCATACGCTCCTTCCTCCCCTCACCCTGCCTTGCTTCCTCGCCCCTCAGAACTTTGCAAGGCTGCAGGCGCGCACCCCCCTTGTGGTGTATGTGGATGTAGACATGGTCGTCAGCAGCAACCTTTGGAACGAGGCGCAGGCGCTCAACACCACGTTGCCCGCGCCTGAAGCACCCGGAGGCACAACCAAAGTGGCGTGGGTGCTCCCCGTGTTTTTAGTCAGGTAGGGCAAGGCAGGGCGCGTCAGGAGGGGCGGCGCGGAAGGGGCTGTCTTCTGAGGTGGCTCGCCTATCGCTCCAATCGTCCTCACCAGCGCTGCTAGCCACCACCTAGTCGTGTGCCTGCAGCCTGCAGCAGCTCGTGCAACGCAAGACCGCTGTCGCTACCCTAGGCTAAGATAAAGACAATGTGGGAAAGAACTTTCAGCAGGAGTCGTGGACCAAACAGGCGGCAACCACTTATCTGCACAAGCTTTTGGCATTAACACCATCACTTGCCTGCCGCTGCCCTCCCTGCTTGCAACCTGCAGCGGCACCAGCCGCAAGGCAGAGATGAAGGAGGCGGACAGGCTGTCACGCTCCGGCAGCAAGGAGGAGCTGCTGCAGGCTCTGAGGCGAACAGACCAGCTTGGGAAGGCGGATGACGGGGAGGTGCTGGTCGCAAGGCTTGACAGGCTGCTAGCGTCGCACCTGCCCACAAACTATGACCGATGGCTGGAGGTCAGCGAGCCCTACCGCGTCATGTAAGGGCTAAGAGAGGGGAAGGGGCCCAGGGGG
>JAWZTI010000015.1:0-24581 GCA_039880955.1 Chlamydomonas urium | reverse complement strand
GGGGCAAACATGAGAAGCTGGGAACGTTACGCAGGTACTCGGAGCATCTTCTGTGGGACAATGATGAGGATGGAAATTACTGGAACGCCCGCAAGGTCAGCGGATGCACTTGCGGCAGAGAGATGCGCATCAGTGCCTGACCCTGATGCCCTCCATTGCTGCCATCGCTGACCCGCCCTGGCACCTTCCGTTGTCACAGGTACGATGAGTGGTATGAGCCGTTTGTAGTTGTCGACCGGCTGGACTCGTCGTGGGCTGATCAGCGGTTCCGCGGCTACCTGAGGGGCCGCGCGGCGCTGACTCTGGCCCTGCAGGTGCAGGGCTACCGCTTCATGGTGCACCCGCGTGCGTTCCTCATCCACCGCCCTCACTCGGTGGGCACCGCGCACCAGCGCTACGCGCAGGAGCTCGAGCATGAGGCGCAGCGCCAGGCGAAAGCTGCGCGCCGCAAGAAAAACTGGGACAGGCGCATCAACCAGCCGCACACCCTGAAGGACCAGTGGATCCGCACGCAGTCCATGCTGAGCCACGACGCCATGCTGCAGTCGCTGTGCATCGGGGCTGCTGAGCAGGGGCTGTACCGGCCGTCTGTGGACTTCTGCGTGCTGTCGTGCATCAAGTCGCTGCCTTGGTGGGGCAAGGAGGCGGCCAAGGTGGCGAGGGCCAAGATGTACATCCTGGGCAAGCGCTTTGTTGCGACCGACTGGGACATAGCGGAGCGGGTGGAGCAGCTGGAGGAGGGCGGGGACTGGGCAGGTCAGCAGGAGGGCTCTGAGTCTGGACAAGAGGAGTACCGATGAGTCTGCTGGACTCGCTGCCCACAAAGAGTCCATGATGCCGGATGCAGACCGGGCACTCGGAAGTGTGAGTAGTAGACTTGTGCCAGAGTCCAAGAGGCAACGAGAGAGAGGTCCATGAGATCACAACGAAGGGCGAGGTTCAGAGGTTGACTTGAGCTGACGCACAAACTCAAGTGGTGTTGCAACATAGCGCTTATGAGCGAAACTCTGAGGCATATGCCGTGGACTGCATCAGGTTGCACCCCAAGGCAAGTGCAACACGCAAAACTGTTTTACATGCTAAGCAGCGCAAAGCAACGCATACATACAGGCAACCAGGGCGCAAAGAACATGCACACTGGCAGGCTTAGGCTGAAACGCTGAGCACCTACATTTTGTGTTAACACACAACGTTGGTGCACACATGCGGTCCATGTGTTTGCAAAAACACAAATCCAAATGGTGTTGTGAACAGATTTCCCTGACCACTCGGGCTAAGCTTGGCCAGTGCCCAAACTTTCATAAAAAGGGTGGGGCTTGAGCCATCTAGGCCTTGCGTGCAGTCACCAGCGTGGGCTGCACGGTCGTCGCGCGCGCCTCCGTGGTGGTGATGCCGATTGGGTTGGTCACGGATGGTTTGGCCCACTTGTGATAGGTCTCAACGAACCTGCAGCGGGCAGCCAGGCAGTGGTAGGTGCTCATAAATCATGCAAGTAGTAGTGTTGCACAAATCACTGAAGAGGACTTCAGTGGCATGGCACCGAATATCCAACGTATGCTGATCCGAGCATGCAAAGCGCTCCTCCCCACAGGGAAGAATATAGACCAAGTCGTGCAAGCAAGGGCACAGCAAGTACCAGTAGCCCTGTCCTCGACATGCTCAATGAAGCAGCACCCTCCCTGTCTCCCCTCGGCTGTCATTCCCCCCCTCCTTCCCACTTCCCCCGTGACCTTGCCTGACGGTGCCGGACTTGCAGCGCATGACGATGCTGTTGGTGGAGGCACCGCCGCTGACGTAGCGCACCCCCTTCAGCAAGTCACCGTCTGACACACCCGTGGCGGCAAAGAAGATGTCGTCGCCCTGCGCAAGTGGGCGCCACCGCTATGAGCGAAGCAACAAGCACGGCAACTAGGGGCACAAAGAGGGGTGGCATAGCACATGGCATGTTGAAAGAGGCACTTCCCCGATCTGGTTGGAGCCCCACCCGGCTCTTGCAAAAAACGTTTTACGAGCAAATGTTATGGTCATACCTGCACAAGACCTGCAAACTAAACCCCTTCCCACAGACTGAACTCCCGCCTTCTACCTTGCACAGGTCCTCGATGTGCAGGACTTTGTTGAGCTCGTAGCCCAGCTCAAGCGCAGCCTTGCGCTCCTCCTCGTCGCGCGGCCACAGGCGGCCCTGCAGGCTGCCGCCCATGCACTTGAGCGCGCAAGCTGCACGCAGGAAGGCGGGGAGGGGGCAAGTGCAATTCGTCCAGAGACAGATGACATGGGGGCCACAGAGTGTGATGCCACCGCTAAGTGTCATTGTAACGTGGTCATATGCAGCTAACTCTGTGTGACGAGACAACTCCCTCGCGTCAACCACCTACGCACAGCTGCCTGCCTCACCTGCAATGACACCCTCGGGGGTGCCGCCGATGCCCATGAGCACGTCCACAGGCGCACCCGGCTTCGCGGTCTCAATTGCGCCGCCAACATCTCCGTCGGAGATGAGCCGAATGCGCGCACCTGCCTCGCGGCACTGCCGCAGCAGGTCGGCGTGGCGGGGGCGGTCCAGCATGAGCACCGTAACCTCGCTGTGCGAAACACGTGGAGCGGCGAGGACACACACAGCGGGGAAATGGGTGGTGCAGCATGGCCGCGGTTCAGGAGGCGTCAAGTGTGTTGGCCTTGTGACGCAGGCACCGCTGCGGTTTGGGTTTGCGGTCAATACCTGAGACACGCACCTGATGGGCTTGTCAAGCGCATTGGCGATGGACTGCAGGTTCTGAGCGACTGGCCAGTCCAGGCTAACGGAGTCGGGCGGCACCTGCAAGGGCACGGGGTGTGCACAAGCCTTGATCAAAGTGATGTCCCTCTGTGCGTGCCCCTCTCCACAAAGGGGTCAATGCCTGTTGGTAAATAGCAGCTGCTGGGTAGATGGGAGTGGTTACGTTGATCTGCTTGACACCTGACAGAAGAACAAGGGGCCTTGAGGGGCCGCAAACACATTCGTGGTGGCCTTGTTGCGTGCAGCTCCTTATGAGCCGTCCTCTGACTGAGAGGTTAAGTGAGGCAGTGAATCAGCTGCGGTCCCCCCCTTCCCATCGCCTATTACCTGTGGGCCCACTGCCAGTTTCTCCATGTACATCACAGGCCCAGGGTCAAACAGGGAGCCACGAGAGGCGAGGGCAATCACCTAAGGTAGGTCATGGCACGGAGCGACAAGTGTTAAGGGAGGCAGTTTATGCAACACTGACCTGCTGCCGCTAGTGCAGATACAACAGCGGTGCTCACCGACACAGCACCGTTCCTGCCCTGTGCTGTGAGCGTCGTGCCGTCCAGGGGGTCAACAGCAATGTCCATCTCCATGCCCCTGATGGAGCAACAGCAGTGCAAGGGCACACGCAATTTGGTCCTTGGCTGTTGCACGGCCGTTGCTGAGATCGTGGCTGTTGCATTCGCCAGATGGTACATATCAGCTTGGGTTTTCATACAACATGCAGCCAGTCGCAATACATGCATGCGTGAGCACAGCAGTGGCACCACCTGGCAAGCTCACCCTCCGTCTCCAATTTCCTCGCCGCAGTAAAGCATCGGTGCCTCGTCCTTGGCACCCTCGCCAATGACCACAACACCACGCATGTGCACACTGCTCAGGACTTTGCGCATCATGTCCACTGCGGCCTGTGAGGAAGAGCGTCGAGGGCAGCAGTGGTGGTGAAGGACAGCCTTGATCATCTGCGTTGCAGTGCCAGCTGGCAGGAATCCCGATCTCAGGAGGATCCCTTCAAGTCACCTGATCCGCGGCATTCTTGTCGCCCTTGCCTAGCCATCTGCAAACAGGGAGCGCGCAAAGCACAGGCATGAGCAGCAAGCCTAGCCACTAAAGATTCTGCCAACCACATCAGCCAGTGACCCTCTACCTCACCTGCCGCTGGCTAGCGCCGCTGCCTCAGTGACGCGCACCAGCTCGAGCGCCAAGTTGCGCTGCACTGAGGAGTAGTCAGGGCCTGCATGGCAGGAAGAACGCAGGAGGGGCGCGACAGTGCGTTGCAAGACGCGCAATCATGCACGTCCATCAGCACCTAGCGTTGCCTTGAGTGAACGGGACCAGGTTGCCGCCCCATGCTGCTGTACTCACCGCGCTCGTCGACATGGCCGTTGCTGGGTGCCGTGCTGGCAGTTGTTGCTCGGCGCGGGTGCCGCGTAGCCCTAGCGTCGGCAAGGCACGGGGCCAGCAGCGGGACGCTGCGCAAGCAGGACAGCTTGCCGTGGGTGCCCAGGCCGCGCTGCTGCATAGCTGCGCGTTGCATGGGTCGCCAAAGAGCTGCAGACTTTGATCCTGGAGAAGCAAACACTTCGTGCAGCGCAGCAAAACGACCGGGGTGACGCGACTTGGGAGGAGCGTTCCCAAGTTCTGGGCGTGAACTGCAGGAGTGCCCACCTTTTGAGGTGCACCCCGTGATCCAGGTCAGCTTCCCACATCTTTTTACTTACAACAAGAAGAGTGCCAGTAGCGCCCCGCAGGCTGCTCAGGCTGCAGCGTGGATATAGTATGCAATTATCAATGTTTCTAGCGAGGAAAACACAATGTGTCGAAAGCAGCATGATCACTGGTGACACTTGACAGCCTGCCAACAAGGAATAGCAAATGTTCTGCAAAGCACTCGTTCAATTCACTTCCACCTTTAGTGCACATGTGCCTGCACATCATCAGGCACTGGCGGTACCAACGTTATTGATAGCAACGTCCAGCTAGTCGTTGCCGCGTCCATGCTGCACTGTAGCAGCTACAGCAGTGCAGAACATTGTCCATAACCAAGCTCCATGCAGCTCAGGCGTCGGGGACTCCCAGGCTGGCCTTGGGAGGCTTGGTTTCAGGCTGGGAGCCAGAGTTGGTGGCGGCAAAAGGGTTCTCGTCGTGCATCTGCAGGGCAGGGAGATAAATTGAGGGTGCACAAATAGCATTGTGAATGCAGCAGGTTGTGAAGGCTGGCGTAAAAAGCTGCAACAACAGATGGCCACAAACATTACATCCTCCACCCCTGTCAAAGCTTGCAATACCTGGCCCCAGCCTCTGCATGCACACCTTGAGCTCTGACAGGCAGTGGTTGACGTGCGAGTGACATGCCTCGTCAGCGCGAATGGCCAAGATCAGGTCGCGCATGGTGGCATCCTTGGACAGCTTCCAGTAGTTGATGCCAACAGCTGGTGCGGGCTTGCCCTTCCACACATGGCCCTTGTCAATGTCGGACAACGCGTGTGTGTACGTCTTCACGGCCTCCTCCTCAAGGTAACCCACCATGCTGCGGAAGGCACAAAAAGGGCATAGCATGATGGGCTTGATGTGCGACAACAAATGGTGCCCAGTGTCCGCTCACACTTGTTTTCCTACCTGCAATCGCTACCCCTACCAAACCTCAGAGGACATCGTGATTACCATGTCAAACCCACCCCAGCCACTACGCCAAGTTTTCCTCACCCCAGCTGGCTGCCTTTCTAAAGGATTCCGACGCTGACTCACCTGTGACAAAACTTGGGGCTGACCATATAGGCAATGAAGTACATGTTGAAGAAAACACCCTGAACAGGAAGTGAATTTGGATTACGGAGTACGGATAGGCGCTCAGCAGCATGGACGCTTTATTCTTGCTTGCAGGTGCGCGGCCCAGCTCATGCTGGTCGAATTTCAGCTTGCGCACCTGTGCCATGATGACCATGAGTCTGAACAGGGGGCCGGGCTGGCGCAGCTCAAGGAACGTCAGCAGGTGCATGCGCTCGTTCTCTGCCTCCTCCAGCATCGTCTTGATCCTGCACAGCGCAAGCAGCAGCAGCAGTGGTGGCGAGTGCTCGAAGACATCAGGCGTCAACAGCACAGCACTGCCCCTGGCTCGTCTGCTGCAGCACTGACTGCAACCGCCAACAGGCAGGTGCCTACAAGGCACAACATGATAAGCCAACAGGGCTTCTACTGCTTCAATGCAAGTGCTCACCAGCCGTGGTCGCGCTTCATGGTGCGCAGGCTCATGAGGTGTCTCAGAACCCCCGCCACCATGCCTGGAACGCCGGCGACAGTCTCAAGGAAAATCATCCTCCTCAGCCACTGCGAACAAGTACAGCAGGGGTCACGCGCAGTAGGCAATGCCGTCAGCTGCCAGCCAGAGTCTTGCACCCTGGCAAGGTTGACAAAGCCACTGCACCTGCTTAAACCACGTGATGCCTGGCACATGAATCAACAGACAACCATCTGACCTTACCTGGGCCTCGGTCTGCGGAACCTCGTGCTTGTAGCCAGTGGCATAGTCGAAAGCGCCACGGACAAACTGCGTGCCAGCACACAATGAAACACAGGGATCCGATCAGCTGGCAGCGCAGCTCGTCAAACACCAACGGCCAGTCAAGCACAACACAAGGTTGACAAGGTTATGTCCTGGGCTTTGCATGCAAGCATGCACAGCGCACCTGGATGGAACGGTAGCTAAGCTTCTCATGCAGCTTGACAGGAGTACGGTGCTTGGGCTGCACAGACTCGGCATAGCTGGGCGAGTACGCCTGCTCAAACGCATACTCCTGTGCACAGCATGTGAACGCATGTGCGTGAGCGCAGGTGACAAGGTTCCTTCAGAGTACAGCTATGCACTGCGCACCTTGGCAGCAATCTGGGAGCGCAGGCCTGCATGCAGCTGGACAGGGGCATCGTTCTCCTGCTTTGATGCCGGTGAAGCGAAGGAACGGAATCCACTGATGGGGTAGGCAGTAGAGGAGCTGTGGAGTGCTGATCGCTCTGCGGCGAGGAAGAGCACCTGATGCAGCGATGGCGCTGCGGAAGCATGCAGCGCTGCAACAGCAGCGGGAGCTGCAGACGAGAGGGCGGGCCCTGCGCTGCGCAGGGTCAGCGCTGCTAGGCGTGGCAGCATCGTCGTGTGCGATTGGGATGGTTCGCAATGCAGTCAAGTTTGCGGAATGAGTGCACTCGGGGAGTTTTGTGCTGGCCCAGGCCAGCTTCGCGGTCGGGCGGCATAAAACGTGAGTAATTGGTCTCGGGGGGCAGATTGAGCCAGTTTTGAGCAGTCTGTGCGCCTAATTGTTCATCAGCATAGATTGCCCTTGCCAAGGGCTCCTTGGGCCCCCCTGATGTCTTTCACCTCATGCTTCAATCAATTTACACAAATTCAAAAGCCGGTACTGCCCCAAGCCTGCAAAATAGGGCTAATCACATGATCACCACAGAAAAATGGCACTGTTCCCTTCCTCAGCAACAAATGCTTACAGCAGGCGGAAGGTGTCCACTATGTGGCGCAGCTTTGCCTCGTTGGCGGGGAAGGCGCGGGTTGGGGAGCGGACGAACAGCGCAAACACCTTGCCATCCTTCACAGCGATGCTGGACAGGTAGCGGAAGTCCTGCAGCGCAGCAGCATGGTGAACAGGGTGACGGGTAGGACGCGAAAGCCGTCACACCATTCACATCATTCGACCAGAGGTCAGAAGCTCCATTCCTCCAAAGTCTGAGCAAGCGCCGCTGTAACCCCGTCTCACCGGAGAGTCGATGTCAAAATCGTAGAAGTCGATGCCCTCCACCACCTTCTTCGTCTTCTCAATGCTGGACGCGCTCGTCAGGGCATCCTGATGTGCGATGGAGCATGGTTTTAGTGAGAAACCTTGAGCAAAGGTACATGCTTGTCCTAATGCTGATCACTCATGCCGGACATTGCCTGCAGATTGCCTGCAATGATTCCTGAGCAGCTCGGATCTACAAGCAAGGCCCCTGTCAAACAGCAGCATCACACCTGCAGGTTATAGTCAGCGCCTGCGAAGCCCGCGAATGTGGAATCCGTGTCACGCAGGACAAAGCTCTTGTTGTCCTCGCCCGCGCGGCCCAGGCAGATCACGAAGGCACGCACGTCTGCGCAGTAGCAGGCAAACCATGCGCGTTAGTCTAATGATACTGCTCAGCACCACCCACAGCTTCTGCGTGATGCTTTGCCGCGCCTACCCTTGGACTTGGGGCTGACGACGCGGCAATCAATGCCCTGGGTGCCCTTCTCCACCTGTGGAACACAAGAATAACCNCCCCCCCCCCGGTGAGGCGCAGGATCTAACAGCCGTGGCAAAGTAAGGGAAAGGCCTTGCAAGCGCAGCGCTCACCTTGCTAGGCACTTCGCTCTTCCAGTCAGCAGGGTACTCAAACGAGTACTGTCGACAGGCAGATGCAAAGCGGACAGTCAGAAGCTGGTGTAAAACAGAGCGCTGAGCAGCAGTGGGGCGTCGCCGCCGAAAAGCTCACCTTGGGCACCTCGTTAGCGTTGCCTCCATAGCCACCATAAGAGGTGGGAGGGGAAGCCAAGCCAAACAGCGTCTTGTACTCGACGTCTGTGAAGAAGCATGAATACAACAAACACACATACCCAGCAGTAAGCCCAGCTGCCCAGCTGGGCTGCGAGGCGCTGGCTGAAGGGCACGACGATCTGCCACAGCACCAGCAACATGTTCGCTGACAAGGCCCCTGTGGACCTCACCAGCATTGGCCATGGGGACCACACCCATGGATGACGCAGCAGCCAGGCCAGCGACGGACAACAGCAGCTGACGGCGGGAGGCCTCCATCTCGCGGTGCTGCTGGTGCTGTTGCTGGGCGGCAGACGCGCTGACGCGCACCAAGCAGCGAGTGCGAGCTGGCACCCGCACGCCAGTCGCCTTACTCTGATGGGCAGACACTCTGTTGCTGACCAACATTTTGGCTACGCGTTCTATGATTCTCGGGGCAGCAATGGTGATGGCAGGCGTTCTGGTAGAGATCCAGTGTGGGGATTTCTATCTTCTATTTCTGTTTAAAGGTGGCTAAATCCCACGGCGCACAGGGGGAATCAGGTTGAACGCGTAAAATATGATGGGGAGCAGCTTGTTTGGATTGAAAGCAGCAGTAGCATTTTGCTGAGCAGTCGCCTGAACGGCATGCACCACCCGGTGCTGCATCCAGTGCACCAGTAGCAGGCTGAAAACGCAGTAGCTGGGTTCCTTGAAAACGTCTCACAGGCTTTTGGTGCGCAAGTGTGCATGCACAGATGAGCCTACTAATTAGTGCTCGCTATGTCACTAGGGAAAAAACAAGAAGTACCTGCCGTGCCACAAGCGTCGCGAAATCCAGCAAGGTCGATGGCTCATGGTGTGCGTCATGCAGGCATAATGCGATACAAGAGCCGGAGCAATCACATGGGACCGCCATGCATCAAGAGGCATCAGACATTTGTGCTGCTTGCGTGCGCGCAGCTTTCAGCATCGTCCGCCACACCAGGCATCGAGGTGCCTGCAGGCGCCTCAGCAGTACCTGTCCGCATGTCTCATCAGCTGCCTCAAAGAACCATGGTCCATGCTTTGATAAATATGATGATGCACGAGTGTGTGTGCCAGACGCAAACGCCCTTGGTTGTGTGTGGGTTTTGACTTGACATCACTGGAATGCAGATGCGCGGGTGGAAGTGCAGCGGCGACTGCACGCTTGGCGCACAGATCACTGATCAGTTCAAGTCCAACCGCCGGCACTCAGGGTGTTAGACTCCTGTATGCTGGTGCATAGGCCAGCGCAGTGCTCAGCTTGGTGCAGAACCTCTGAGGTGCTGCACGCTCAGCCGCCATGCATGGTCCCCAGTGTGCTGGTGCTAGGCTCAACACAGGACAGAGCCCATCTGACGCACTTTCATGCACCCGCTGCGCATGGAACACAGGGCACACGGACCATGAGCTGATGGTACAGCTCTCCATGCGATGCTGACATGCACCTGCCTGCAGTGCTGCCCAGTCCGGCGTCACCTCACTGCTGCATGCAGTAGACGAAGCGACTGCAACGCAAGCGGGCGCAAGCGCGGCCAACGCATCCACACTTGTGTGTGTGACCGTGCAAGTCAACCCCTCTCGCTCTATGTCAGGGCACATCCTGCTGCAATGCGACCCTCACATTCCGGCCCGTTCGTCCCTCAGCTCTTTCAGCGCTGAGCTGACTGGAGAGCGCTTAGCGGTTGTTTCAGCCGAGCCGTATAGCAGCTGTGCGCGCTCGAGGCTCCGCAAACACCAGCCATGGCTGTCCCACCGCCCAGCCAGGATCCATTCCACCTTATCCGCGCTGAAATCACCACTCAGGCAGGACTGGGCACCCGTGCATTGGTTGCCAGCTGGCCATGCAGAGGCTGACAGTGGCCACCGCACCCTGCGGCTGAACATGTGCAGTACAATGACATCCAGAAGAAGGTGCATCGCTTCCACCTGCTGGCAACGTCAAACCCAGAGAGAAAGGAGCTGGCTGCAGAAGTCGACAGGGACTGTGAATCAGTGGCTGTGCAGGTAGACGATGTGTGCATGCCTGCTGGCGCAACGGCAGCAACAGCTGTGGCAGCACAAATTCCCGGTGCAAAAAAGCGAACACCTTTTACCTGCCCTGCATGTCAGGTGAGCATGCTCAGAGAGGCCGTCGACACAGCGGCCGAAAACCCAGCGCGCTTCAACCTGACAATGGAGGAGATCCAAGGGCGGCGCAAGTGGCTGGATACACAAACTCGCCAAGTGCGGTGCAAGCGTGCACGGTCTGGCACATCCTCAAAAGCAAACTGCAGCTGGGATGATGGCAACTGATGGCAACTGCAAAAGCAAACTGCTGAACATTCCTGCGCTTTGACACTGCAGCTTTTGCTCCTTGCGCTGGCTCATCCTCTGTCAATGCAGGTAAATGGCATCAGGGACAGCATCAAGACCATGACAAACAGCACACCACACCTGCCAACCACAGCTGACAGGGCGGTAGCGGCCAACGACAAGTATCTTGCATCAGAGACACAAATGCAGGAGCAGATTATCAGGTCTGTGGGAGGGCAGCTTTGTTGTTGTGCCTTGGACAACAAATTGGTGCAGTTCGGGCAAAAGCGTGCCATGGGCATCGTTTGCATTCTTGCTCTGAATGCGACATCGTGAGGCTTTGCATGCTTCAGGAGCCACTGATGTGCACTGTGTTGTTCTATGGCTGCAGGCAGCAGGACGAGAACCTGACAGACATTGAGCGTGGCGTGGAGAAGGTCACCAACATGGGCGCGCAAATCCACGAGCACATCAAAGAGGACGTGAGTGTTGACGCGGGCTAGCCAACACCTGCAGAATTTTCTGATGTGGTGGCGGAGCTTAGGTGTGTTGCCTGCGCAAGCACACCCACAGGCTGCGCTGTTAGGTGTTACAAGCTAGACACCTGCTGCTCGCCCATGCTTGTGCAGGAGCGACTGCTGACCAACCTGGACAATGACATGAGCACAACGTACAGCCGGTTGAGAGCCACGACTCGCAAGATGCAGGAAATCATCAAGAAGAGCGGCAGCACGTCACAGTTGGTCATCATTATAGTGTTGATTGTGGTCGTAGCTGTGCTAGCCTACTTTGTGTTTGCATGAGGGGTGAGCACGATATTCGGACTTTGCTGAGCTGGGCATCCCCACACGTGCTAGTGAGGCAATTTGGGACCTCGATTGACAGCACATTCGTCCGCAGTATACGCTTTTGAGATGCAATTTGGCTTGCTCCATCCTCAGGCGTCAGCTCGGCTGGCTGTTGCGTCAACGCCATGGCGGCTGGCGGTGCGCTGTCGCAGACGCCATGTGCAACCGCGACCAGCGAAGCTTGCACACCATGATGCTCAATTGCTGCTTGGGGCGTGTGCGCAGGGCACGCAAAGGACGGCACAGCGGGGGCATGTTGTTCTCGAGGCAAGCAACAGCAACAGTGGCCACGACCGCCGCAGGATGGACAACAGGAAGGACGAGCCTGCAGGCAGCAGTGTCGCAGAGGATCGAGGCTGGTGGGAGGTGGCAGAGGAGCGCAGCCTGCAGGCAAACGCCGTGGAGCCTCTGGAAATCTGGCAGGCAGAGCGGCTGGAGCAGGCGTTTGCCATGGAAGGCAGGCGCAAGATGAAGGTGAGGGGCTGGCATAAGCAATTGATTGTGTTGAATGTTGAGCGCTTCAAGACCAATACGTTCAAGATATGCTGCGTCTGGAGCGAAGGGAGCAGCTGCTGAGAAAGCACTTGTAGCCCGGCCTGGGCAATGGTTGCAGCAGTGCCAATAGAAAGCAATGCTGCCCTTACATGCGTGAGGTCACATATCACCTGACAACTGCAGGTTCAAACTTTAGCCGATGAGCTCAACCTGGACAGAGGGCGAGTGTTGGCATGGATCAAGGAGTTTGCGGGTCTGCCTGCCAGGTCAGTGCCTGCAAGCTGGGAAAGCTGGGAGCGCTGTGAAGTCTTGGCAAGTCTGTAATTTCTACACTTGTGGCGGAGTCTGCCGTTGCAATGAAGGGGGAACACCCAGCCCTCAATCGCGCTTGCTCATGTGTTCTGCTGCTGCTGCACACACTGCTGCAGTGAGCGCGAACCCATTGTGGCCAAGCGCCGGGCAGAGGCAGAGCAGCAGGGCTACCGCAAACAGCAGCTGCAGCAGCGACAGCAGTCGGGTCAGGGACAACAGCAGGAGGAAGAGCAGGCAGAGCCTAAGGGCGAAGGCTTCATTCCATTCTACAGTGAGTCTGGCAGGCTTGTGGAATTCGCAGGGAAGACTGCTGGGCTCCTGGGCTGTGTGTGCTTGAAAAACGGCAGCTGGTCGCTGAGGCAGAACGCTTGCGAATGCGGCTGCTTGGGTACGCTGGGGTTTGAACCACAGCGTGTACTGCTGCTTTAAGCAAGTTTGTACTGCAGCGGACAGAGGCGAAAGAAGCACAGTTTGCAACGCGTTGAAGGCGTGCTCTGCACAACACCGAGAATTGTTGCACGCCGCAGCGCCAGGGTGCTGGCTTTGAGTGTTGTCTGCACTGCATGCATGTCCTCAAGCGCTGACACGCAATGCTACCTGAAACGCCTGCCTGCAGCACGGAAGGAGATGGGCATGGTGGGCGGCCGCAAGCGCCTGCCAGCAGAAGTACAGCGCACGCTGGAGTCAATCTACAGGCGCACGCCCTTCCCATCAGATGATATGGTTAGGTGAGGTCGCAAGGGGGCGTGGTTTTGGAGGTAGGGCCATCACGGTGCATGTGTGCTAGGTTGTTGGTTTTGTGGTAAGGCACACGTAGATGATCAGGGCATCGGGTTGGCCTGCTGCAAACACTGTCAGGTTGCAGCGTCCGACTGCGGCAGTATAGAACTGGAGCGGTTGTGCTGGGCAACGCTTGATGCGCCAGGAGCAGCAGGGCGGAGCCACGTCTGGCCCAGCAGTTACGAGGCAAACGCTTGAGCATGTTGTCTCTTCTCGCCGCACAGGGGAGCCAAAGTTCTTGAAAATTACTCCAGGGAGGTAGGCGGGCATTATACCTACTGCTCTCGTGGTCTTCCCTGCGGTTTCCTCTGCGCCTGCTGCCTGCCTGCCAGGGGTATCTGGGAGCTGCACAAGCTGAAGCGTGAAGTTGCGCTGGAGTGGTTCAAGATGCGGCGCGAGGTGGATGGTATCACCAGCTCCACGCAGCGGCGCCACGAGCGCCCACGAGGCGGCGACGCGACGGTCTACATCCAGGGTGGTGATGATGAGGACGTCCTGGGAACACCGGGGCCGCGCGGCAAGCTGGGTGCGGGGCAAGACGACATGCTGATGTCGCTGATGGCGGATGTAGTGCCCAAGCGGCAGCAGCAGGAGCAGGTCAAGGTGAGGGGGGTTACGGCATTGGGGCATTGGGGCCGAGTGTGACGTTTGGATGGTGGTTGCTGATGGTGTGCAGGGCAGAGAACAGGCTGTACAGGACAGTCAAGTCCTTTTCAGGCGCACAGCGCCCTCAAGGCGAAGGAGTTATGGCAGCCTCAAATCACCTTATCCTGCACTTTCATCCTGCCCAACTGTATCTGCTATTGGTTGTGCAGACGATGCAGGACAAACCCTGATCGCATGCCCTCGATCTTGCACACACCGCTCATAACCATGCCTGACACATTCGCTGCACATTGAAACGCATTTCTGAAAATGTGCAGGTGATGCACATCAGCCGGGCAGAGATGGCAGCGCTACGTTCATCCATGCCCAGCCGCAAGAAGGCCCGAGGTCGCAAGCTTGCGGAGGCCATGGGAGTCAAGATGGGTGAGCAGGGTTGGGAAGAGACTGGCAACTGGGCTTGCAGAGAGCACAGTGATTCGGGACACGCAATCCGTGCCAGCCTGTGCAGTGTGCACCTGTCCTCCCACCGGTTGCCGCTTGCAACTGGTTTCTTGTGCCTGGCTGCACTCCAATGCTGCTCTATGTGCAGACGAGGAGGACGACAATGTGCTGCAGATCGGTGATGTGCGGTACGTGACGCAGAGCGCCGAGCAAGAGGCAAGGAAGACGGCAACAAAGTGGACGCAGGCGTGGCGGTACCAGAGGACAAGTGCAGCGCCCACTTCTCAGGTTGTCTTGAGGAAGGGTCGAAGCGATGACAAGGAGGTGCCCAAGGAGAACTAACGGCAGCACATGTGCAGCCATGAGATTAGGCAACAGTGACAGCACACTGTTTGGTCTTATGAATGTGTTGTTTCAAATTGTTAACGAGTCTGTAATTCAACACTGACAATCTTAAGCGACGGTCGCTTGTTGCTAATTGACCGTTGCAATTCGGGCTGAATTATTCAGTCAACCAGCAGGAGAACAGGTTCAATCCTGGAAGGGGTTAGAGCTCACGTCCACAGCTGAGAAGGCACCTAATATCTGCCTGTGTCATAAAGTGAAGTGCCAACCCCTACTGCATTGCCGCAGCTGCGTGCAGCCCTGCAATCTCATCAGCGCCATCCGCGATCCCCAAGCTGCTTTCCACAGAATCTGTGTCTTCACCATTCCACTGGTGATGCTGCCTGAGAAAAGGTCACATCAGTGTGGTGCGTATGAAGCCCTGCAGGTAGTCCTTGACCTCTTGAGAGGACTGCAGGCATGCCCACAGTCGCACGCAGCCCTTGAGCCACTCCCGCTCTGACATCGGCCGTGCGAGCGGCAGGCGCGGGTGCGACAGGAGCCTGGCTGCCAGCTGCTGCCAGGGCGCCGATGGGAAAGCAACCAAGCTGTGGGGTGACCCTGGCCTGCGCAGCGGCAAGGGTTGCGACGAGCAGTTTGTTGCACAACCCAGCCTGCAGCCTGCACACCACCACCTGGACCATGCCTGAACTTACCCAAACATGGCACTGCTCATGCTCACAATGTGCTGCATATCGTGTGCCTCTTGTGGATCTGGTAGTGCCCACAAGTGCACCATGTGGCTGCTGGAAAGGGCATTGTGGCTGCCACCCTCCTCCTGCTTATGTGGCTGCTGCTGCTGCTGTGCCAGTTCATGAACGATGCTGATGCGGCCTGCGTAGAAGACAGAAATGGCGTGCAATCATTTGTACATCAGAACATGTCCCTGCGGATCATCTGCACTGCTTGACACGCAGCAGAGCACAACATGTTGGTCAGTCCACGTCATGCCGTTCAGCTCCTTCCAGACAAGCTCTGTTGCCTGTGTGACTCTGCTGTCGACCTTGCCCTGCCCTGCCCTGCCCCTGCCCTGTCGTCTGCTGAACTGCAGCTTGCCAAGCATCGCTTGTTGCCTCACCCTGCTTGGCTGCAAGGCTCGAGCTGCCAAGGAGAGCAGAAAGGATGGTGTGCTTTGGGTGCAGAATGGCGGCCTGCAGGTGCGAGGATGGTTGATTGCAGAGCACAAACACCACCTCCGCCAGTCTTGCCTGCGCAAGCATCAGAGGCATGCAGTATTGCTGTGCTGCGCTATGCATCACATCAGCAGTAGCTGCCGCTGCCACTGCCCATGGCTACATGGGGCAGGTGCAAGTACTACACAAAGCCGCTGTGGTGAACATCATCGGTGTGCCACACATCTCATATACAGCTGCACTGGCAAGGTACGCAATGCACGCACTTTGCGAATGTGCACTCTGGGCACCCTCGCCATCACCCTTCACACGCCTGTACGCAGTGATGTGCTGCCCAGACGCACTTCTCCCCGCAATCGTTCTGTTCAAACAGTTTCTGCAAGCCCGGCGCCTTCTACATCTTGAGCATCGCCACACAAGCAAGCCTAGGCAATTGCTGGCGGTGCCGCCTTGCGCACCTGAGTGTGTGTCGCCTGGCTGCCAAGCGGAGCACCCAGCAGGGACAGTGTTGCTGCCTGTGGTGATGTGCTTGCCGCTGCATCCGCTTGAGGAGCCTGCAGGCACATCTCTGCAACCTGCAGCAGCGACCACAGCGCCTGCTGCGCTTCGGACTCGGCCATAACCACCACCTGTATGATACGCAATAGAGGACGGACATTGCTTAGGCTCACAAGTACAAGAGTACAGGGTAATCACTTATCTAAGCATCATGCGAGGCGGCCAACAAGCATATCACATATGGGTCATCAGCAATGCATTGCTGCAGCGCTTTCGCTTTACAGGATGGGCCTCACAAGGTGGCAGGACGCCAGCACGAACATGGCTGTTTGCAGGTCCTGCAGGTGATGCAACACTTCAGGCAGCAGCCCTGCTCTACTCCTGTGGCGCAGCTCGCCTGTGGGTTGTCACCGCATACATGGTGGGTGGGCACCAGGGCGAGTCAGGTCACCGCCTTAACGCTACACGAGGCCAGCGCTGTGTGCCCTGACATGCGGCACAAACTTCATGACGAGTTACCACATGTTAGTGCCGCTGGCCACCAACCTGCGAGGGCTGCCGCTATGCTGCCTGGCTCGGGGGTTGTTGCCCTAGGATCCATGAGAGCTAGAAGGGCGTGGGGCGACAGCAGCGGCTGGGTGTCGATGACAACCGTCCGGTCAAGCGGGGACACCTTTGGCAAGCACGTGCAGGGGCCATGGCATGAGGCAAAACACCAGATGTCGAAGAGACTGTTGTTGTTTCGAAAGCTGCACTGCCGACTGTGAGATAATTCCTGAGCCTCATACACGCAGCCGCCATGGCAGGGACGCCAGTCGTACAGATGTTGCATGCAAGTTGGCGCAAGCTCCTCCTGCCAGTCAGCAAAGCACACCTGACTCACCCTCAACTGGATGCCATGGCTGCCTTGACTTGTGCCTTGCGCTGGCCCCCTTGTGCGGAAGCAACTGGCTTCATGTTGCCTGCATGAGGGTTCTGTGCGGCTTGAAGCATGTGCCCCGCCGCCTGCATGCACCGTGGCAGCTTGCGCTGTCGCTACCGCTGGTGCGCTGTGTGCTGCAGGCGAGGGGCTGCATGGATTGGCCAGTCCCAGCAGCGAGTTGGCCAGCAAGGACTTGCCGGTGGCTTCGGTACCGATGATGCCAATTGCCAGGAAGTTTTGATTGTCATTCAAGACCTGGGTGGAGGGCAGGCATGTGGTGTCACATGAATGTGTATGATACTCCTGTTGCTTCAGCCCCGCAGCACCAACTCTTGATCAGTTTATGTGACCTGCGATGCAGCCTCCAGGCCAAAGAAGCCTGATGATGCTGCCGTGGCCTCTGTTGTTGTTGCAAGGCTGTGCTGGCCTGCTTCGGTGGGTTCGATTCGTGCTGCACGCTGGTGCGAGTAGCCGCTCCGTGCACCCCGCATTTCAGCGTTAGCTTCAGCACTGAATTGGTTGCTTGGGCTGTTGAACAGCTTAATAAATTGCTTCACACATTCATGAACCAGGATTCTGCCAATTCAACAGGGCGTGCGTGTCAAACACGGCTGGAACTTCCATAACTTGAGTGGCCCAGCACAATCACCAGGAGATACCAAAAACCAAGGAGGTGTGGGAGCGCTGCCACTCCTGCCTGCAGATGTCGTGTGCTGTCCCCCTCCGCATTGCTCCACGCTACAAGCTGCTATACTCTTTCGCGCGCGCATCTGCTTGAGGGCTTCGTTTTGGTGAACCGCTTCGAAGACTCATAGAGCGGCTGTGCGTGCAACAGCTGCAGCGCTGAAGCTGGCGCACCTATGGACAGCAAGTAACGAACGACAGATTATAGCCGAGTAGCCGGCTATGGCAGGGCGATGGAACACGGTGGACTTGAGGCGCCAGGACTCAGTGTCGAGCGCCGTTCTCCCAACCATCTCGCGGCAGGCTGACTCAGAGGCGCGCACAATTGCCGATGCCACGCCCAAGGTCAAGGCATTGCTGAACTACATGGTGGGTCACCTGGGAACAACTCCAAAAGCAACAGCTTTCTCGACAGACCTTCACCTGCTGAAGTTGCACGCCTGCCATGCGTTACATGTGTGCAGCGCTTGAGTGATGCTCTGCATCAAGCCATGTGCCTACCGCAGCCGGTAAGTCTGCTGCTAGACCTGGGGACGCAGGCACACCGTGTAGGGCCTCAATGCAGAACAGCGCTCACGTCCCAAGCTGGATGCTGTGGTCCTTCCGCAGGGTACAAGTCTGACATCTTTGCAGCACTTGGGAGCAAGCAGCAAGCACATTGGCAAGCGACGCAGCGAGCAGCACCACCGTACAGCCAAGCTTGCACAGCTTGAGGCCATCAGTCGGGAGCTGGAAACGCTGAGCATCACAGAGGTCATGGACCGCCTGCGCAGTGTGTTTGAGGCTTACTGCAGCAAAAAGCGATGCGTAGCATGCGGCAGGTGTGGATAGGTTACGGGCCGGTTGAGCTTGGCAAGATGCGGACAAGGGGCGTCGTGTCCTGTGGGTTGATGGTTACAGCGCACAGCTTGTGCCTGCCATGACTTATGGTCCCGTCATGTCAGGTGCATGACAGCGCTCAACCCCGTATGGCGCTTGTCTAGGTGGGAGATGGACTGCCAGGGCTTCCTGCGCCTTCTGCGTGACTGCCACATCCTGGACAACAAGCTGACGATCGTTCAGGCGGAGTCAGTCTTCTGTGGACCACGTGCACCAAGGGGCGACGGCCCGGGGTTTGCCAGCGCAAGCCCTCGGCAGGTGAGCCACAGTGACGCCGCTGATCTGCGCAAGCTGCTGACGGTTGTAGGGGCGTGCACCACGGTGCTGAAAGCAGCTGCAGTGGAGACACGCTTGTGCAGTCCCAGGCCTCATCCTGTAGCTGCATTTAGCGCCTTGGCAAGACGGCAGCCCTGGCAGGCCTTAAGTTCTTTCCTCTGCAATCAGGGGGCGCAAAGTATTGCACTCGGCACATCAAAATACGGCCCCTTCCATCCACCTGCCGCTTGCTGTATTCCAACCACTGCCACGCACAGCCCACGATGCCACAGGAGGTGTATGTTGACTTTGACGGCTTCCTTGGGAAGCTGAAGCGTGTGCTGCGAACCAAAAGCCCACCTCCAGCATCGTCCTCCGCAGTATTGGCGCTGCCCCCGCCGCGTCTGTCACTGTCAGGCGGCGGTGTCCCCATCCGCAAGTCAATGAGCGGGTCGTACAACATGATGCCTCCGCCGCTGTCAGAAGACCCGGAGCTGGCACAAGTGGCAAAGACGCAGATCCTTGTTCACCACAAAGCCAAGGCGGAGGTGCAGCCAGTGGATGTGCTATACACGCCAGAGCTGCTGGTGAGCGCTGGCATAAACAGGGCATAAAGAACGCTTGTCAGACTTGGAAGCTTTGCTTGGCAACTCTTGGCTGTGAGTGGCTGAGGTGGCTATTTTTGTGCTTGCAGGATATGGTACGAGAGCATGACGCCCAGCTGCGGCACATCTTTGTCACATTCGCCAGCTTGGACGACAGCGATCCCCAACGAGCATTGTGGGATTCAGTGCGGGCATCAGGGACAACCATCGGCAGGACGGAGTTCATGCTCGTTCTGCTCAATTACCAGGTGCAGACTGCAGGATGGCAAGGCTGTACACCACCGCTTGGCCTGGATGGCTTGATTCAGCTTCCGGCATCGCTGTCCAGCCAAGCACTTTGGCGCTTTGATTGTGTTGCGGACTCACTCTTTCCCCTCTGCTTGCGCAGATCATTCCTGTGCTGCTTGCCAAACATGAGGCACTCGAGGTCCTCACTGGGCATCGCAGCACGGACCTCAAAGTCAGCGCAGACCCCAGCAAGAAGGACCCGCTGTCACAGCCATCCTTCTGCGAGATGCTGGCGGCAATCGCCATCTACATCGGTATGTGCATGCAACCACACACATACATGTGTCTGGCAATTTGAGTATCTTGGTCTCAACAGTAGCGCTTTGATCAAGCCTTTGTGTTAGCACTCTGAGTTCTTGACAAGCTTACCGCAACTTACTTGCCTCCTCTGTCTTTGTTCTTGTTGCGCAGCTGACAACGCCATCTCTCACATTGAGACGTCCATGGCGTCGCCCGATGACATGCGACGCATGCAGCGTTACATTGCCTGCTGTGAGGGACCATTGCAAGAGCAGCTGCGGCAAGCGATGCAGGATGCAGCACAGCAGTGGAGCGCAAAGACGTCAAAAGCGGCTGATGCCAGGCGCCTGGCCAATGCAGCCCAAAGCTTGACGGCCAGTGCAGAGCTGGAGTCCTCGGGCCTGGGCCGCTCAAACCGTATGCCTCCCTGGATGTATAGCACTTCAGATGACGCCCAGCTGATTGACATGAAACAGCGTGCATGGCAGAAGGCGAACGAGGAGGCTGCGAACGCGCGACTGGCCGTGGTGGCAAGGTGAGCTGGCTGTGCAGTTGCTCAGGAGAGCTTTGACCCTTGCATGCCTGTGGGTGAAAAAAAGTGCCTGACAAGAAATGGCTGTTTTTGAGCGCACCTCTGCAGACGTGAGGACACTCGGATGAAACATGCCCTCAAGCGCCTGCACAACTCATACCGTGACGTCCGCACCGTCACCAACAACGGCACCTGGCCCCTCAATGCCAGCAGCGTCACCGGCGCTGGCACTGCAGGCACGCTGCCGCTGCCGTTCCCCATCACGACAGCTGCCATCCCAACAGCACATAACGGCACCCCGGGCACACTGGACACGCGCCCCAACAGCGTCGCCTTCTTCTCAAACAGCCTGCAGATCAAGACGCCCAAGCCACTGTCCATGTCTGCCCCTGGGCCAGTGCAGCTGCAGCTGCCACCGTGGGAGCAGATGCCCAGCCCGACAGGTCTGTCCGGATCACATCCAGGGGCCCTGGGCACAGTGCCTGAACATTGGGGGGCGAAGGATCAGGAATCAGGCCCTCAATCAGCCTTGTCAGAGCCAGGATGGGCAGCAAAGTGGATGCAGTCGGAAGATGCAGCGGCCTCGCCGCCGCATTGCGCGCCATCGGTGTTTCATTCGTCGCCGTCTCCCTTCAGCGTGGCAGCTGAGGGGGCCTGGCGGGCGCAGCAGAAGGCAGACGCCCTCAGAGCGATTCGTTCCAGGCACAAGGGTGACGCCCTGCAGTTCATCTCCTCACAGCTGGCCGCTGCGCCGCCAACCAGCGACAGCCTGCAGCAGTTTGTGGCAGGCTATGGCTTCGTGCCACTGCCCACGCCCCAGGCTGACTTGGAGCCCATCGAGGCAAGGGATGAGTTTGAGCTGATGCACCAGGTAGCGTCGCGGCTGCCCGCATTGAAACTTTAGGTAGCGAGATGATGGCTACCTAAGATTGTATCGTGCCCCACTGCAATACGCTCCCATAGCTGAGGGGAACAGGTTCAGAGCCAGGCTCGATCACCCATCAGGTGCAGTTCGCAATGCTGGTGTACTGTCCTGTACCATGCAAGTTGAATGAGGTTGCCCTTCTGTTACACAGTTGGTCAATTTACAGAAAATCAGCGAACTTGGACGTTATGTTGAGATGTGCGTCAAAGTTGAACGCGTAGCGCGCGCGGGTGTGGCCAGGTACGTACTTGTTTGGTCGGTCTGACCAACCTACATGCGTGTAGGTTTGTCAGCGATTGCTCTGGCGTGGCTACGACGGCAGGCTAGTTGCTTTGGATGTCTTGGTGATGCCCGCAACATCTTAGCTGAAAACTGGCTCCCTTGAACGGAGGGCACAAGCGCTCCGTGTAGCAGTCCTGGATTGGCCTGGAAGCAGCACAGGCAGTCATGGCGTCTGCGCCGTCAAACGAGAAGTGAGGCAGGCTCAAGCTGTGCATGTGCAACAGCTGCATGGCGCCGCAGCCACGCACTTGTGCGTGTCAGGGAGGCTGCTTTGAGTGTCTTTGGGAAGACGGAAGCCTGGCGACCTACGGGTGAAACAGTGTCATGCGTGCCTCATGTGCACTGCAGGAAGGATGCGTGCCGCAACATTAAAATCAGCGAGACCTGCCCTCCTGGTATGCGCAACAAGCGCGATGTATGGTGCGTGGGCATGACCTGAGCGAGCAAGGGCATAGCTCTGGGGCTTCGACACAGCAACAGTTTGCCGGCGATAAGCGAGCGGCGACTGAACCCTGCGTCCCCTGCCATGCCGTGGCAGGAAAATTGACCAGTTCAACCTGCTCAAGAAAGTGGGCAGGTGCGCTGTGTGCCGGGCAACATCACGAAATGGTGTATGATGACTCAGATGGGCACAGTAACAACATGTGCATGCAGTCATGCGACAGCATGCATGCTTCATCATACTGTGCCCCACGCATGCTTGCAGTGGCTACGCAAGCTCAGTCTACATGGCCACATGCAAGGTGTCGGGCAACCAAGTGGCAATCAAGCTGTACCACAAGAACAAGCTGTCAGAGCTCAACATCTTCCAAGTCAGCCGTGAAATCCAAATTCACACACGGCTGAACCACAAGAACATCATCCAGCTGGTGCGCCTTGACGACAAACTGTGCATCGCAACTTCACCGCCCCTTAGCCCCTGACTGTGTACTCACCGGCCATGCTGCTTGGCTGCGCAGTGGGCAGCCTTTGAAGATCCTCTGGGCATCTACTTAGTCAGCGAGTTTGCTGGCAAGGTGTGCCGCCAGCAGCGCAAAAGCCTTGAACACAGGCAGGCCCAGCGTCTCAATTTTTGTTGCAGGAGCATCTGCCACAGCCCTGATGCAGCCATTGTGCGTCCCAAACGTTCCACACATGTGGCGACCTCACAAACATTTGGTACCTGCCTCCATGTGCCCTACAGGGCGATGTCTTTTCGGACTTGGAGAAGCGAGGGGGCCAGATGACGGAGGGGGACGCTGTGCGCCAGGTGCTGTACCCTTTCCTGCAATCGCTGGTGTACTTGCATGGTATCAAGATCATGCACCGTGACATCAAACCAGAAAACTTGTTGTTTACGGCAACGGGCGTGCTCAAGGTGGCAGGTGAGCAACTGTGCATTGCGGAACACACTGGGGAAGCGAGGAAGCAAGGCGCAGGCATACGTTAGGAGGATCTGCTCGTGGGCAGGTATGAGAATGCCAAGCTCGCACTGTCAAGCTCACTTCAAGTTCATAAGGTTGTGCTTCATGCCTGCTCGCCCTGCTGCTGCCTCCCCAGACTTCGGCCTGTCCATCGACTTCTCTTCGGAGAACCCTGTGACAAGAGTCGGCACCCTGGACTACATGGCCCCAGAGGTGTGCACACATTGCGCGCAAGTGCTGATGCCTTGTCTAATGCCTTGCTGAGCATTTGCGCGACAGCCACATGCACAAACGCGACCACATTTCTGTGTGGACGTGGCGTGCAGGTGGTGGTTTGTCCTGATAAGCACAAGCCGACGGACCACAAGGACAGGAAGGACCTGCGTTACACACCAGTTGCCGATGCCTGGGCAGTTGGGGTAAGCACAGGCCCCTGCAGCAGTAGCAGCGTGCTTTTTGGTTTCTATGAAGGGCTTCAAGGTGAAGGCTGGCCATGCTGACGCTGAGGGAATGCGTGATGCTGCTGAACACCAGGTGCTGGCGTACGAATTGACGACTGGCAGACCTCCCTTTGACAAGGCAAGTGCAGGCGTATGCTGGGAAGTTGTCACTAGCTTGGCTGGCAGTCAGTCAGGCTGATGCGACGGCTGTGACTCATGCTTGCTGCAGGGCAACAAGAAGGCGACGATCAACGAGATTGTGAATGGGCAGCCTGTCATCCCAGCATTCTTGTCCGAGGGCGCCAGTGACTTCATCCGTTACTCGCTCACAAAGGTGAGGAGCCACAGGGGAAAAGGGAGAGGCTATGCTGTGGGCCACTTGGGAGACAGCGCTGTGGATGCTTGCATACGTTGATGGACGAATGCCTGTATACCTGCTACGGAGACGAGCTATGATTTTGCACGACTGCACTGTGCTCTCAGGAATGCGCACCCTGTTGTCCTTGCTTATGCTGCACAGGACAAGCACGCGCGCCCCAACTGCCAGCAGCTCATGGAGCACCCCTGGATCGTAGGCCATGTCACCAGCAAGCCTGCGCCAAAAAAGGCACACGAGGGACTGGACGTGCAGCGCCGTGTCGACTCGTTCGTCGACCCCCGCATGCTGGGCATGATGGGCAAGGGTGCAGACGCGTTCAGCGACGAGGACGAGGATGAAGAAGAGGATGCAAGCTATGAGCCTACCATGGTCACGGCGGCAAATGCAAAGATCAAGATGCTGCAACAGGGCGGGCACCTGCTGGGCCCAAGGTCAATGTCGGTGACGGACGCGTCGGCAATGCGCTGGCGCGACATTGCATTTGCCCGTGCGGAGCCGGGACAAGCAGGGGAATTCGGCGGAACCGGCTATGCGTCACAGGAAGCGGCGGTTGCGGCGGCGGCGGCAGCGGTGGTGCGGCCGCTGCGACGCAGCGACGGCGAGGACTCGTCGCCCAGCAGCCGCCGCGCCTCGTATGCG
>JAWZTI010000014.1:81905-124485 GCA_039880955.1 Chlamydomonas urium | reverse complement strand
AAGACTGCTGCCTCTGGGCAAGACTGCTGCCTCTGGGCAAGACTGCTGCCTCTGGGCAAGACTGCTGCCTCTGGGCAAGACTGCTGCCTCTGGGCAAGACTGCTGCCTCTGGGCAAGACTGCTGCCACGCCACTGCCAAGGCCAGTGCCTCAGCTGCTGCCCTGACGCTGTCCTGACCTCACCCTGACCCCGTCCCGATGCTGCCCTGATACCGCTCTCAAACTGCCCTGACGCTGCTTTGACCTGGCCCTATCGCTGCCCTGTTGCTGCCTGGCTCAGACGGCGCCATTGACTTCTTCACCACCTGCGGCGTGACCATAAAGGCTTACACACCTGGCTGTGAGTACCCTGGGAGGGCAGGGCCTCAACGCAGGGGAGGCTCAGCTGGAGGGCCTCGGTGATGGGGGCTTTAAGTAGAGGGGCTTAGCTGTGGACTCGCTGTTGAGGGATTACTCAGTGGGCAGGGGTATCGGGGTGGGGCTCACCTACGAGGGGCTCAGCTGTGGGTGTTGGGCAACTGGGCTGCGGCGGGTCAGCGGAAAGTGAACTTGCACAAGGCTGCAATATCATGCTGCAGCTCTTGCATTCAAGTTTGCCAGGCTGGAAGAGCTCCCCATTCCCACATGACGGTTGTTGTTGCCCCATCTTGGTAACAGACAATGACGCCGAGTACCTGACCGACATCGTGACCGAGGCGGATCGCATGGGCCGCGGAGGAGAGTTCGCCGACGCCTACCTCAAGTGAGTCTCACCCTGCGGGCATGCAGACAGAAAGGAATCTTGAACCAGGATGCTTCCAGGCAGGCTTTCTGTGCATCCCTTTCTTGTCACTTTTTCCCCGTCGCCTCCCAACCTGGACGCCTTGCAGCCCCTCAGTCCTGCGCTGTGTATCATCAGCCTCAAGACTCCAGCCTACTCATGTTTAATACCTTGTCCCCTTTCCTCCCCCGCTTCAGCTCTGCGCTGCGCACCGCCAACCTGGAGACGCTGGAAGGCTACACGCAAGAGAAGTCCAAGGAGCTGTCGGCAGAGACCCTCAAGGAGCTGCAGGTAGGTGCTCGCAATGGCTGTGAGATGGGTCAACGCAGGGGCGCACTGTCAAAGCGTTACAGATGAACACTGTGCCAGGATTGGAGGCTTTGTCACTCACCTGCCTGCTGGTGGGCTTCATGCAGCTGTTTCAGAGCTGTGCCCTAGAATGACAAAGCCTGCCTGTGCATGCCTGCAGGTCAAACGCTCTACGGTGACGCCCTGGTGGTGGGGTCTGCGCACCTTCATCAAGTACAGGTGTGAACGCCGGCGTGGGATGTGGGGGCTAGCTGGTGGCATCGACACCAGTTTGGGTGTGGTTGCAGGTGGTGGCTTGAGCGCCAGTGCTCATGTTGGACCCAGCTTTGTGCCCAGGCATTGCGGCAAGTGCATGCGCTCGCTTGCCTGAACCCTGTCTAACTCTTCTTCCTCTGCCCTGCCTTTAGGACCAAGAAAAACTACTCTGACCCTGCCTTCCTTGCACCGCGTGCCATGGACAAGCTCATGATCAGTGAGTGGACTATGGGCACACTTCTGGGTACATGAACAAGGTCTTTACCAGGCAGTGTGCCTGTACAGCATGTTTCGCGCTGCGTTCTGATCTTCCTCCTCGCTGCTTGCAGTTGCTGGCCTTGTTTCTGCAAACTCGGTGGCTGCTATCACCTAGAATGGATTACAATATGGTTGTGATGTCCTGTGTATGTCTCCTTTTGTGTCACCTCGCAGGCCTGCTGATCATGACGCTGTACCTTGGCATTGGAGAAAACATCGAGTGAGTGTCGTTAATGTGTGCGCAACAACACACAAGGAGCATGAGCTGCAGCTTGCCCACTTGCGGAAGGGACGGGCATGACAAAGTGAAAGCACGGCAGTGCTATGTCGTACCAAGCGCGACATCTTGCTGTCTGAACGCCCATGTATTGGCTGTGGCTTAAGGACACTGCCGTTGAATTGTTGCCTTGCCTGTTGCACCCAACAGCCCATGCTTATAATTCTATTTGCAAGCTTTCAAGGCCTAGGGTTTCAGCGGGCTGGTTTGCTGGTTTCAGCAGGCAGGCAAACCAGCCCGCTGACCTGCCGCTGCCCTGGCAATATCTGAACGTTCCCGCTGGTCTCCCAGTTGCCGCTATCTCATCGCCCTGCCCCCCCCTCAGTGCAGCAGACTTGCTGCTGACCGATGGCTTCCCCGAATCCTTCTCCCCCATGCGCTGTTTCCCTGCAGGCCCTCCAACGTCATCAACATCTCTGCCATTCTGTTCAGTAAGTGTGACCGGAAATCAGTCTGCAGCTGCGCAACCTTGGGGTTGGGGCCTTGCAACCAGCTCTCGCATGCGGTCCACACGTCGAAGTGGCAGCTGCCCCGCACACCTGCGAGCTGGGTAGATAACCACCTCCAGCACCCATACTGTGCCCGCATCATGCCCCACCACATGATAGGCTCTCAGCACTGCTTGTTTGGTCGTGGATACAGCTGCCCAGTGGACACTTGGTGGCGTTTCTCGCAGCTCTCATCACCTTTCCTGTTGCTTTCTGCGCTGCGATGCCGACACTCTGTCCTCTCCCCTGCCTTTGCACCATCCAGTGTGGGCTGCCACCACTGGCTTTGCAGCTGCCACCTACATCCCCACGCTGGTCGTGGAGCGCGGCCTGTTTGTTAGAGAGAGGAACGATGGTGCGCTGGGTGCTGGGGCGCGGCATGCGGGGGTGGGCGGGGGCAGTGGCTGGAGGTTGCGCAAAGGCTGAACGGGTGGTGAAAGGCAGCATCTTTCTGAGGCAGTGGCTTTGGGAGCCCTTTGAGAGGCGCAGGTGTTGGGACAAGCTGCACAAGGGAAAGCCCATGCTGCTCACGCCCCTGTCGAGCCCCACCCCTGCACAGCAGCCACCACATCTGTGAGCCCCACCGCAGCGTCCAAGTCCTGCCCCCACCACCTGTGTCTGTGAGTCCTAACCCTGCCGCCAAGCCCTGCCGCCCCCACCCCTGCCTCAGTTATGCTGCCCCCACCCTGTCTGTGGCACCCAGGTCTTTACCTGGTGGTCACCTACCTGACAGCCAAGATGTTCGACGAGCTGCTCATCAACTTCGTGAGTGGCATGACCACCGGGGCAGGGCGGTGTGACACATGCAGGCACAGCACTTGACAGCAGTCGCAGAGCCTTTGGTAACTCCTGAACATGAACATTTGGTGTATCTGCCCGCTTCAACTGGCATCAAAGCTGTCTGTTGTTTCCTGATCCCCGGTTCCTTGTTTTGCTGTGTGCTGCAACAGCTGGCCGCCTTGCCCATCTCCGCCTACACCTTTTATGGTGAGTGCTGCTACCAAGCAGCTTCTGACCCACACGTGGAATGGTCCGGGTTGAACGCACGAGGGGTCTTGGGGGTGACACCTGAGGCTGAAAATGGAGCACAGGTGCAGGTAAAAAGTGAATGGACAGGAGCAGGTCTGCATTGGGCTCAAGCGCACCGCCACTACTTTCAGTGCCATTGCTGCCTGTTGCAAGCCGTGACTGCCATCTGTTTCAGTATCCGGCCTGGCCAGGCACTCAATTGACATTTCCTGCCCTCCTCTCCCCCTCCCCTCCCCCTCCCCTTGGCCCCCCCCCCACCCTCTGCAGGCGTCAGGCTGCAGGGTGAGTTTGGTCTGTTCTACATCTCCTATTGCGTCGCGCTGGCTGTTGGCATCGTGCTCGCATACTTTGTCGCCTCAATCTCGCCCAACATGTGAGGCGGGACCAAGGGGGTGGGCGGGCAGAGTGCATGGCAGCGGCACAATCCATGCTTGTCTGTGCTGGTGTGTATATACGTGTGGATGACAGTATGCCTGCTCCAGTCCCTCCTGACCCCCCGGCCCCTGCCCCGCTGGTTGTGACAGGGACGTCGCCAACGCACTGCTGCCCATGTACGCCGTCACCCTACTCTTCTTCGCCGGTGAGTCTAATAGCACTGAAAGGAAATTCTCGCCTTTGGGCACGGCTCAACGGATAGGATGGCTGGCAAGGCAAGTCTGCCCTGGCACGCTGCCGCTGTACGACCCTGCATGGTCACTGAGAGCGACGCACTCTGCTTCAGCCAGTTGAATGTGCTCCAGCGCATGTCACACATGTCACACATGTCAGGAAAAGGTGCATGCTATGGAGATGCACGTTATGGATGAGCATGCAATGCCCTCTAAGCCATTCCGCCCCATGACCTGCCCTGCGCTGTACTGCACGCCTGTGCGCACAGGCTTCCTGATCCGCGACGTCAACATGCCCCCATGGTGGAGGTGGTACAGCTACATCTGCTCGTCCAAGTATGCATGTGAGTGTCGGGCACACCAAAAGGTCACAGGCCATTGCCTGAAACCCTCAGCCTGGACACAACACAGCACAGGCTGCGACAGGGGCCAGGGTGCGGGACTAGGGGCTGGTTGTGTGGCTGTTGCTGGTGATGGTCGGCTAGTGGCGCTGGTTGCCTCAGCACGCCATGCTGCGTGCGGACAAAGCTCGGCTGCGCCTTGGTGGGAAGAGCCGGCCCGTACAGGCCATTGTGGCATATGGTGTCTCAGGCTTGCGTGGCTTTTTGTCCTCCAGCACTTGCCAGCTGGCCATTCCATTGACACACATGCATGCATCCTTGCTGCTGTCTGCTGTGCAGGGGGCGCCAAGTAAGTGTGGATGGATGCCTGGCGAGAGGCAGGAGTGGAAAGGAGGGGGGTACACCCGCCTGGCTGCAATGGCGCTGAGCCAGCCTGTGATATTCACAGCAGCACCATTTCTGGGCCGTAAAGCAGGCCAGCATGCTGCAGCAATCATGACAATGTTGCTTTTCAGTGTATCAACCCTGGTCGTTATCATTGCCTCAACACTCTGCTTGTCTGTCGCAGCATGATGAACCAGTTCTCGGGCGCTAACAACATCATGTACCTGGACAACATGACAGTGCTCCAGTAAGTCACGGGCTGGGTGGGGCTGTGCTTGAATTCAGGGGCAGCTTGGGCTGACAGCGGGTGGGGAGGGTGTGATTTGCATACCTACCCAACCCTGCCATTCTGGCAAGCAGCGACTCACCTCAGCATGCCCGACACACACCACCCTGCACAGCACGGCAAGGCAGGATATGAGAATGATGTTTCAAGACAGCGCTGCACATGCGCGGAGGGCCTGACGTTCATCGTATCCATGCCGTGCTTGTTTGCAGGTACTACAACCTGGAGGGCACCAAGACCAAGTGGGGGTATGTCGGTGAGTGTCAAAATGAGGCAGCTCCTGTTTGCAAGTTGCGCCCATTTTGCCGGTGCAACTGTTGTTTCATCAATGCCTTGGCGCCGTGCTTTGCTTACAATGAGATCCGTGCCCTCCCCCTCCCTCCTCTGCCGCAGGCTACACTTCGCTATTCTTCGTCTTCTTCTACTGCGCAACGCTGCTGGTGCTGCAGTTCCGCAAGTTCCAGCTGCGCTGAGGGGCTGCCGAAAACGATGCAGACGTGTTAGCAGCCTTGAAGGCCTAGCGTGCTGTTGTATCACGACCAGTGGGTATCCGGCTCCCACCACGGTGGCAAACCTGCCTGGTGGCAGACGCGATGGTCAAGGCCTGGTGGCAGACGCGATGGTCAAGGCCTGGTGGCAGACGCGATGGTCAAGGGTTTTGTCATCTGAAATGATGGCCTGCTAGATGCACGCTCGAAACTTATGTATGCAGTGCCTATCATGATCATGCATCTGAGAGGGGGCAGGCGTCCGGGGCATTGTGCATTTGTGATGTAGCAAACAGCTGCATCTGTTGAAGAAGGAGAGGGGAAGGGTTTGAGCAAAGAGAGCGAGCGCAAGGGCTAGACAGGTTTATGCCATGTTGTCAGGAATAAGCGCCAGTGCTGCGTTCTGTTGCGTGCAAACCGCCATACCTTGCGAGCATCATCATATGTGATCTCGTTCCTGGGTGTAATGACATGTGGCAGCATGGCTGACACATGCACGTCAGCGACAAGCCGCCCACATCATTGGATGCCTAGGTGGCTCAAGAATAATACGTCAGGCAACCTGTGCCCTCATTCCCAGGAAATGTTGTGCATCATGCATGCAAGCAAACACCTAGGAATTGGCAAGTTTGAGGTACCAAGTATGTATGACTCACCATAATGGGCTACATGTGTCTCCTTTGCTGGCGAGCATTCACTGTTTCCGGAATTCAGACTTGCGTAAGAACTTTGTGCCTCAAGGTCGGTGTGGGAATTTGGCTGCATGAAAAACGCGACAACAGCTGCAGTGCCACGCAGATGCAGCTCCTGTCCGCTTGCCATGTCACGCATGTGCTGCCAATGCGCTTGAACAACGCCGCAAACAGACAGGGCAAGGTTTGCTGACGAGGGGCGCGCAAGCATGGATTGGCTGGAGACGCTCAGCCCGCTCAGCAGCACCACCGCAGAGGGTGCCGCGGCGAAACTTTCATTCCCTTGGGCTGCTGCCCAGAATAGTGACGCGCCGGATTTGAGAAAGGTGCAAACGAACAGCCGCGCCTCACTGGCAACCAGTTCGCTGCAGGTGTTGACCGGCCGCACGCCGCACCGCTGTACCCCCGCCTGCAGGCTGTGGACCTGAGTGCCGAGTTCGCAAGCCTCGGCGCCAGTCGATTTCTTGATGTGGTGCAGTCCAGTGACCAGGCAAGTGCCACACCAACATCCAACTGGCATGGCTGCACCAGCTTTTCACGGAACCGGTGATCCTCAATGGCTTGCTGCGCCATGCCCATTGGACTTTTGCAGAGCGCTGCCGGCGCCGGCGCCATCCCTCAGCAGCGGCCATGGACTCTAGGGGGCACAACCAGCAGCAGCCCATCGCCCTGGATGAAGTGGGGAGCTTCACCCAACGTGCTGCAGAGCCCTGATGCTGGCCTGCTCTCTGACCAGGACCCACACACACACCTCTCAGCTTCAGGTGAGGCAGCACGTAGCATGCAATGCGCAGCAGCTGCAGGTAGGCAGGCCGAAGCACTGCACTCTGACCAACACCCTGCATCCCACACCTTGCTCATCGCTCGCGTGTCACAGGTGATAA
Source organism: Chlamydomonas urium (assembly GCA_039880955.1). Lineage (NCBI taxonomy): Eukaryota > Viridiplantae > Chlorophyta > Chlorophyceae > Chlamydomonadales > Chlamydomonadaceae > Chlamydomonas > Chlamydomonas urium. The sequence continues at coordinate 117,427 of JAWZTI010000014.1, read as the reverse complement.
TGGCAAGCAACAGGCCGCACCTTGGGAGGGTCCGGAAGCGGCAGGCACCCCTGTGCAGGGGCATCTGCCCGCAGCCACACCCGAGAGCGCAGCAGACAGCCACATGGCACCGTCCACCCCAGCTTGGAGCGTGCTGGTGGCCGGCGCTGACAGCCATCCCACCCCTGCAAGTAGCCCGCCAGGCGCAGAAGCCTCAGGCCCGCCCAGCCTGCAGCGTGGCACAGCCCGGTCGTTTGGCAGCCCTGACGCAGGCAGCGTCTTAGGTACTGCGGAGCCGGTGCCCACGCTGCCCAGCCAGGCGAGGCAGGTGCGTCTGGTGGACTACACGCCATCCCCGCTGCCCTTCTCCACGCCGTTGCCGCGCCTGCGCTCCGATGCAGGCGCAGCGTGGGGGCCCTGGCAGGTCGCGCCTGGCAGCGCAGGCCAGGAGGATGCCTCGCGAGGCTCAGGGCCCAGCAGTGGAACCAAGCGTCCCCTTGGGTCTGACGCGGAGGGCGAAGCGCAGCCGCATCTTGCTGCTGTGTGTGAGGGCCATGCAGGGCAGTGGCAAACGCTGGGGCAGGGCAGCGCCGGCGTTGGTATTGGGGCGGTAAGGTCACGCAGGAGCACGATGGAAGCACTGCGCTTCCAGCCTGAGCCATCCTGGGCCTCAACAGAGATGGAGCACGAGGGGGAGGTCCGGACCACACCTGTACAGGCTTGCGTGTCTGCCTTTGTGCCCAAGGCATCGGCCGGCAGCTGCTCACACAGCACTGTCAGGACCAGCGGCAGCCATGAGGGAAAGAACAGCTGCGGCGGTGATGGCAGCCAGGATGGAAGCAGCGGCGGTGGGAACCAGGGCAGCCACCACAGCAGCGGGGGCAGGAGTGGCAGGCACAGTGAAGGCTCAGCGCCCCAGTCTCCTGCACACTCCGCAAGCCTCGAGTTCGGGGCGCTGATGGGCGAGGCGGATGCAGCAAGCCACAGCGGTAGCGTCGCTGTGACACCGCAGCTGCTGGCTCGTGTGCAGGCGCCCCCGACCCGCATGCAGGTTGATCCTGGCTGGGCCGCGCTGTGGGCCTCCACCGCCTCCTCCCTGCACCCTGCCAGCCCCTGCCCACTGCAGGCGGCAGGCAGCCCTGGCCCCGCGCTGCTTGCTGCAAGTCCGCAGCTGCAGGAAGCGGGGGGAGCAGCCTGGTCATCAGGCAGGGGAGGCAATGGCAGTGGGGACAGGGGCACGGCAGCCAGAGGCAGCTGGCGTGACTTCATGCGCTCTGCAAGCAGCAAGGCAGCTGGTCAGCCGGGGCCATCAGTAACACGTGGCAGCAGCAGCAGCGCTGGAGCAGCATCCTCTGATCAGGGGCAGGGGCAGTCGTCAGGGCCTGCTGCAGCCCTGCCAGGTTCCATCCAGGACTACCTAACCCCTGTGGGGGCGAGCATGCAGCTGAAGCCCGCCGTGGCCTCCTCCCCCACCTCTGCACCCTCCTCCCAGCAGCCAGGCCATGATTCTGATCAGGGCCTGGACGCTAACCTCGCAGCGGCAGCAGCTGGGGATAGGTTAATGGGACCAGGCAGCGCTGGCTCTACGGCGTCCTCATCAACAGGCCGTCAGGTGCGGCTACAGCCGCAGGACTTGCTGTGCACAAGCCTTGAGGAGCAGCGCATCTTCCAGCCGCAGCTGCTTGCTGTCAGCTTGGCGCTCTCAAGGCCACAGGCCCCTCCTGGCTTGGCCGGGCAAGCAGGCCGGGAGCTGCAACAGGGGGACCCAGGTGGCGTTGACATCACTGACAGCATTGGTAGCGCTCATGGGCACAACAGCATGCACACTCAGCTGTCAGACGAGGCACATGAGGAGGAGGCAGCTCCTGAGCTGCCTGCACCTAGTGCTGAAGGCAGCACCTCGGGGCAGGCCGAGCCGCAGCAGGTGCTGGCAGCAGGCTTGGACGCGTCACCTTCACCCTGCCCAGCATCAGCTGCGCTGGCAGAGGGCACGGCTGTGCCCTGCATCCAGCTGTCGCCGGCTCCGTGGGCGACGCCTCTGGGCGACTCCCTGCTGCTGGGTAGCCCCCTGGATGGGGCAGCCTCAGAGGCGCACCAGGCATCAGGGCAGAATCTTTTCGGCCTGAGCAGCAGCCCCTGGCCCTGCGTCTCCGCTACCTCCATGCAGCTGCCCGGGGCCCTGCACGAGTATCAGACCCCGGCTGCCTCCAGGCCACAGATGCCGGTCTTTGAGCAAGCGACGCCCTCACCTGGAGCTGCGCCTGCAGCCAGCACAAGCAAGGTGCTGGAGCTTGGGGAGGCAGGCGTGCCAGCAAAACAAGAAGGGGAGGGAGAGGGAGGGGAGCGTGCTGGGGGCTGGATGTCTGAGGAGGAAACAGCGGCAGCCCGACAGGCGACGTCAGAGGCAGAGGTCGCCGTGGCTGCAAGGGCTTCCTTAGCTGCAGATGCAATAAGCAATGCAGATGAAGAAGGGGAAAGCAGTGACGAGGAAGAGGAGGAGGGGGTGGAGGGGATGAAGGTGGGACCGGATGAGGCGGCTAGTGTCCGCAGCGGCGGCAGGGCGTCCACCTCGCGTCGCCCCTCATCGCTGCGCCGCTCCCAGCGCCAGACGGCGGCCATCGTTCGTGCCCTGGCCCGCGTCAAGCAGCTGTCCCGGGAGGCGCGCGAGCGGGAGGAGCACGCCCTGGGCCTGGCGTCACAGCTGGCTGCATCAGAGGAGAACGTGCTGGGTCTTACGTCGCAGTTGGTTGGGTTGGAGGAGCAGCAAGGGGCTCTTGCTGCGGCGCTGGAGCATGCGAAGAAGCAGGGCGAGGAGCAGGCGGCGGCGGACAGGGCGAGCCTGGTGCGCCTTCAGCTGCAGCTGCAGCACACCGAGGAGCGGGCCGGGGAGGCCGAAGCGGAGGCGGAGGAGCAGCAGCAGCGGGCGGTTGACGCAGAGAGGTGAGGCGGAGCCTTCTGCAGAAGGTCGGGGGTCAGTCTGTCCTGCAGCATCCAGCAGGCAGATGCGCAGATGTGGCTGTTGACACCTTTGCTCCCCCTCAACCTAGCCACATCCCCAATTCTGTTTGCCTCTCTCTCACGCATCGCCACCTTCCTGTTCTGAAACACTGATCCCTGCGCGCCCCATACGAAATGAATGCACATGTACTGAGGATCGCAAACGAGGGATTGCAGGTGTGCGTACTGCACACAACAAACCTCTGCACAGCTGCGACAAAACCTGACCTTACTGCTGACTGCGACTGCCTGCAGGCTGCTGCGGGAGCTGAGGCAGCTGCTGCTGCAACAGGAGGCGCGGCTTCAGGAGCTGCAGGCACAGGTGCAGCGCCAGCGGAGCCTCGACCACTCCGTGCAGCTGCTTGAGCTCAGGCTGCTCATGCAGCAGCTGGGAGACCTGGCACAAGGCATGTCCCGCTCCCTTGGCCAGGCTGACATGCAGCTAGCCCAGACAGGGCAGACCAATGGGGCGGCAGCCACAGGGGCAGGGGCAGGGGGGCCAGGGGGGCAGCAGGGGCTGCGCTTGGGGCAGGTGCTGAGGCCAGTGCCGCCTGCCTCTCCTAGTAGGGGTGTGGGTGTGGGCCCCGCAGCCTCTGTCAGGCTCAGCACCCCTGCGCGTGCGGCAGCCTCAGCTCAGGGGCAGGCGCAGTGGTATGAGGAGGTGTGGGCTCAGGACACGCTGTCGCAGCTCATTGGCCAGGCGCAGGCTGTGGCCGCTCAGCTGCAGACCTGCTTACCTACTGCTGTGGGCAGGGACGACGTTGGCTCACACGCTGACAGGGCAGCAGGCAGATGGCAGGTAGGGCACAAAGCAGGGCAGCCTGCAGGGGACGGAGAGCAGGGACATGAGCTTGCCGACGACGGCGGCAGTGGAGACAGCTTGGGGGCTGAGGCTGGTCCAGCACGCAGCACAAGGGGCCGGGCAGGGGTGCAGCAGGAGGCAGGGGAGGGGGAAAGGCAGCGGGAGGTAGAGGAAGGGGAAATGCAAGGTGAGGTGGGCTGCAGGGAGGTGCAGGAAGTGCTGGGCGGCCTGAAGGGGCGGTGTGAGCACCTGGGGGCGGTGCTAGCTGAGCAGCTGGCCTGCGCTCAGGAGATGCAGCGGCGCCTGCAGGGTGCTCTGCAGGGGGCAGAGGGGACAGAGGAGCAGCCGCAGCAGTGCCGCTGGCAGGGCGTCCTACAGGGGGTAGAGGGGACGCAGGAGCAGCAGCAGCAGCAGCAGCAGCAGCAGGCGCTCTCCTCAGTGACAGATGAAGCCCTTGCACAAGACCAGGCTCGGTCGATGGTGGGGATGGAGGTGGCGGCGCCGCCTGCTGGTGCTGAGGGCGCGAGTGGTGGTGACCTGAAGGGCCTTGCGGCACTGGATACGCTGCAGCAGGGCCTCAGGCGCCTGCATGTGAAGCTGCATGTGGAGCAGAGCCTGTCGCGCCGCAGGGCGCTTGAGCTGGGACACGCGCAGGTGGGCTGGCCTTGCCTTGCGCCAGGCATGTGGGTGGGTGCGCTGTGGGTGGATGTGCAGCCGTTGGCTTGCACGTGTGTGTGTGATGGGCTGAGGGGGACAGACAACGGGTGGGCTGTGGCAGGGCCGTGAGGGCAGCCGGGTGGTGGAAGTGTTGCTTGGTCTTCTGACCCTTGCGTCTACAACAAGCACAAACTTCTGACTGCCTCCTTCACCAAAAACCTGGTCCCTGATCTGCCCGTATACGAAACCTTGCTTCAAACACTATCGCCTCCTCCTGTCTGACATGCCCGCTTCTTCCTCGTCAAGCCTGCCTCCTCGTCATCAACCTCTTCCTCTCCACACCTGCTCCCATGACAGGCAGAGCTGCGAGATGCGCAGGAACTGTTGCAGCAGCTCGGCAACTCGAATGCACAGGCCCTGAGCAAGATCCAAGCCCTTAGGGATGAGCGGGAAGTGCTGAGGCGGCAGCAGGAGGTGCTGCAGCTTGAAGCGCGGGCGCTGAGGGAGGGGCAGCTGGCTCTGGAGCAGCAGCTGCAGCTGGCAAAAGGGGCGGTGGTGCAGGCGGAGGAGCAGCGGGGGGCGCTGCAGGCACTGTGCAGGCAGCTGCAGAGCGACCTGCGCGCAGTCACGGCAGCGGGTGCTGCAGCGCAACAGCAGCATACAGGGGAGCTTGGGGGCGGGGGTGGCAGCCAAGAAGTGGATGCTGGTGTGAGCATGGAAGCTGCTCAGCAGGCGCTGGGCCCAAGTGCACCTGAAGTGGATGATGACACTGCGCATGGGGCACCTGGCAAGTCTGAAGCTGCAGGCCACTTAGGTACAGATACAGAAGGGGCGGCTACAGGACAGGCGACCGAAGGAGAGCTGGCGCCGGCAGCATCGCCGGCCACCCTGGCTGCATTACTGCAGCTTCAGGAGGAGTGTGAGGTGCGGCAGCAGCAGGTGGTGCAGGCGGAAGATGCGGCTGCAGCGCTGCAGCAGCAGCTGGCAGATGCGGAGCAGGAGGCTGCAGCACTGCATCAGCAGCACGACGCGAGTCATGCCATGCTGCACCAGGCGCAGACACAGGCGGCGGCGCTGGCAGCATACGTGCAGCAGCTGGAGGCGCAGATTCATGAGGCGCAGGCAGGGGAGGCGGCCAAAGATGAGACGCTGCTTGCTCAGGTGCTGCGCTGTGAGGTGCTTGGCAGCGAGCTGGCTGAGTGCCGCGGCAGGGAGGGCGAGGCAGTGAGGCGGGTGGACAGGCTGGAGGAGAGGCTGGGCGGGGCGCAGGTGCAGATGATTCAGCTTCAGCAGCGGGTCCAGGAGCTGCAGGACGAGAATACGGCGTGGGAGATGCGGTGCAAGCGTCAGAGCGCCGACCTTCAGGCGGCGGTGAAGGAGGGCGAGCGGCTTGCAAGGGCAACGGGCGAGGCGCAGGAGCGGCTGGCGGAGATGGAGGCGCAATTGGTGGGAGATGGCGCTAGCCAGGAGGTGCAAGGAGCGGAGGAGGGGCATGCGGCGTTGGCGCTGGAAGTGCAGGCGCTGAAGGGGCAGCTGGCCGCCGCGCTGCAGGTTCAGGCGGAGCTGCAGGCGGCAGCTGTGCTGCAACAGGAGGCAGCTGGCAGGCAGCTGCAGGCACAGGAGCAGGACAGGGCGACACAAGTGGCGGTGGTGGCAGCGACGGTGGCGCAGCTGCTGACGTCCCAGCAGGACGAGGCGGCACATAGCTCTGGAGCAGCATCTCTTCAAGACAGGGGCACAGGGGAACCATCGTCACCGCAGCAGCAAGATCAGCAGCTACACCTGCGGCAGCAGCTGGAGGGTGTAGCAGGCGCAAGGTCAGAGCAGGAGGGCTCTGCGGCAGGTGCCGCGCAGCAGCTGGCATGGGCGGAGACGGAGGTCGGACGCCTGCTGTCGCTGGTGACGGCGCTGCAGCGGCAGGGCGCATCCATGCAAGGGCAGCTGCAGGCCCTGCAGCAGCATGCGGCAGCGCTGCGGCAGGAGGCGGATTGCGCCCGGGAGGAGGCGCATGCGCAACGCCGCTCCGCTGCAGAGGCGGCGGAGGTTGCGAGGCTGACCGCGGCGTCGCTGTCACGGCTGCAAGCGGCGTTCGAGGCGCTGGGAGGGGAGCGCCAGCGCCTTGCCCAGGAGCTGGATCAAGCGGAGCAGCAGGTCCAAGCCGCAGAGCAGCGGGAGCTGCAGACGGAGCAGAGGTCGCAGGACATGCAGCGGCAAATGCAGGCTGTACAGGCGGTGTGCCAAGAGGCGCAGGCGGCGCGCCAAGCTGCTGAAGTAGCTGTGCAGGAGGCTCGCGCTAAGGTAGCGACTGCGGTGCGAACGGCGGCGGAGGCAGCTGGGCAGCGGGACGCTGCGCTGGCTGCGCTGGAGGCAGCCAACCGAGACGCAGCGGAGCAGGCAACGGTACAGGCAGAGGCGCTGGCTGTGATGCAGCTGTCCTGGGGCGCAGAGGCGGCAGCGGCAGCCGCTGCGGCGACCCAGACGACCGAGGCGGAGGCGAGAGCGCTGGATGCGGAGCGGCGACAGCAGGCGGCGGATGCAGAGGTGGCTAGGCTTAACGACGAGCTTGACACGGCCAGGGAGGTGCTGGCGAGGGCTGAGCGGGCAGCTTTGGATCTAGAGGCTGGTGCGCAGGAGAGGGAGGAGAGGGAGGCGGAGGAGCGAGAGGAGAGGGAGGCAAGAGAGGCGGAGGAGGCGGAGGCGAAGGCCAGGTGGGAGGCAAGGGTGTCGGTGCTCAGGGAGGAGCACCGGGCGGTTCTGAAGAGGGCGGCAGCAGCGGAGGAGCGGGCGGAGGCTGCCGGCGCAGCTGCAGAAGAGGCGGAGCAGAGGGCGGCGGAGGCGGCGGAGGCGCACGCCGCCCACGCGGCAGCGCTCAGCGCCAGGGTGGAAGCGTATGAGCGGCGGCTCGCATCGCCTGGGGGGCACCACAGCGCGGGGCTTGTGGAGGGGCTAGCGGCGGAGGTGTCGCGCCTACAGGTCAGTAGGCATTGGGAGGGTCAAGGTGTCATGTTTGCAGGACAGTGGCGGCGGGGCGGGGAAAGGACAGATAACTAGGGCTGAAGGCTGCTGTTTGACTCATGTCTGGCGGCTTGGAGTGAGTCAGCTTGGAGGGAGACTGCAACTTAGCGTGGCTGTGTGACAGGTGCTGTGCGTGTGCACTTCTGCACAGCATGCCTGCATTCCGAATTGCAGGGGAACGGTTACACGCTGTTGCACGGCAGACCTGGCGATTTGGGGGGCACGCTTTTCCAGTACCCAAGGGCTGCTGTTGACCATGTGTTGCATCACAAGCACTGATGCTGACGCTGTACTGCATGTCTGTCCCTGGACATTGCCTGCAGGCTGACCTTGATGAGGCAGAGTCGCGGCTGGAGGCAGTGCAGGGGCACAGCCACGGCAGCAGCGCCGACGGCCCCACTGATGATGCACGTCAAGGCATGCACGAGCATTACCAGGCAAGTTGAGCCAGCGCAACCAGATGGATGTCTTTTCAACACATGAATATAACGGGCTGCAATATCCTCTATGATTGCCATAAAGGCAAGAGAACACTTTGTAGGTGTGTACAACACTGGGCACCGCAGTAGCAACATAAGCGTTTTAGGTGTTATTCTCATCCATTGACAGGATGACGCCTTCTGCTGCCACCAGCTGAACCTGAGCCCTTGCCATGCCTCGCCCACGAATCGCCTCCTTGTGCACAGGAGCAAGTGCAGGAATTGCAGCAGGAGCTGGCGCGTGCACAGCTACGCATCGCCGCCCTGGAGGTCCACAGGGACGAACACCATGACGACCGCTACCCGGATGCTGACCAAGCAGACAGCTACCACAGCTACCATGCAGACAATGATCTCCTACTGCCGGTTGACTTGTTTGACCAGCACAGGGAAAGGCAGCGCTCTTCCAGGGATAAGCCTGGCGGTGCTGGGGCTGGCAATGGGGCAGCGAGTTGTGGCCAGGTGGCGGCGGTTGCGGGAAGCTCTGACCAGGCGCAGCAGGGGCATGAAGAGCTCGAGGAGTTGTGGCAGCGGCTGCATGACATGCTGGTGGAGGATGCGCACAGGGCGCAGGCACGGCGGCTGAAGCAGCAGCGGCGTGAGCGCCAGCACCAGCAGCGGGATCAGCAGCGGCAGGGAGGTGAGAGCCATGAGCAGGAGCACCGGAACGCGGGTGTGCAAGGGGAGCTGCAAGGGCGAGGCATGGCTAGTGGTAACTCCCTGGCGATGGTGTCAGCAGGCCCCTCGGGCCACCAGGTGATGGGCGGCCCTGAGGGTGAGGAAGCAGTTGCATCAACAACAGAGGACCTGGCGGAACTGCTGCATGCGTGGGAGCGGGGCGACCGTCTGCGGCTGCTGCAGCAGGCGGTGCACTGCATGCATGGGCTGCGTCAGCAGAACCGCTGCATGGCACGGCTGCTGCGCCGCGTCGAACGCGAGGGGCCCAGGCTGGGTAGGCTGGAGGCGCTGCACCAAGACAACAAGGTCCTGTTGTGCAAGTACCTGACTGCACAGGTGAGGGGGCAGCTTTGGAGTACTGGGCTGCCCACGTGTGCCTGCTGTGGTGGCAGCTTTGCAGTAACCCTGGGCAGCCTTAACACTTGGTGGCTGGCTTCCACATGATGTGAGTGCGCTTCTTGCCTGACAGGAAAGGTTGGGGAGTCTGAAGTGGTCATGTCATGCCCGCTGGCATGGCGACGCATCTCTGCTGACTGTGCTGTTCCAACACCCTCTGCCACCTCGACGGCAGGCTGCTCAAAAGCAATATGAGCGGGTGGTGCGGCGGCTGTCAGATGAGAACAACAAATTGGCATCCTTGCTGGTTGAAGCGCAGGGCTCAGCGTATGTGCCACTGGCTTTGTGATAGGAAGAAGGCATGCTATTGACACAAGTGCCAACATGCACACCATCGAACAATACTGCACTTTACTGTTTGGTTGTGCACATCATTATGACTCGCTATGCGATCTGAAGGCCAACTCCCCTTGCAACAAGTCCAGCCTAATGCAGCTTTGCGCTCGATAGTGTCCCAGTAGTGCCATTGTGTATGAACATCTCATCACAAGTGAGGTTGCGCAGGTACAGTGCATGGTGTGTCAGCAGGGGGAAGGCAGTGTCCTTGCAGTGGCAGTCACACAAAATTACTCATGGGCATGTACAGCACCGCTGCTGCACTGACAGCTTGCATACATTCCCTGCTAGCAGAGGTAGGGGAAGTGCCAGCTGCTCATTGGGCAACAAGCTGGCGATCACACAGCAAGTAACGAGGAAGGAACTCACACAAGGGCCCTACAATTTCTAGGCGCAGCGCAGGGCTCACATGTGCACGCTACACAAGCGTAGGTGTAGGTCTGCACGCGTGCAGAGTATACCACACACTGATGCATGAAGGTGTGGCGCAGTGGGAGCTTGTGCAGATACAATGCTGCTCAAGTTCACTCCTGCTATGTGGCCTTCTGCCAACAAGTTTCTGGATGCTGAAGGTGTTAGACACACTGTGGCAATGTGCCCAACTCAACATGGCCCAGGTGAAGGTAACCGAGGTGTGCAGGGAGGTGGAATCCCAGAGTGCACACAGCACACCCTCAAGCCAGTGTACCAGCCAACAGTTGCCCATGGGAGGCACACTCCTTGCAAGACAAGTCCTCTTGCTCAAACAGGTACCATTACAGGACACCAAGAAACCAAGTCCGATTGTCAAACGTGCCGTGAACAACTTCACGTCAGCCAGTGAACACACGAGTCATACGACAGCCACACACAGGCGGTGGGAGGTGGCATCAGTGACACATCAGTGACAAAAACATAACAATGTGGCTACTTGTGGGGTAAAAAGGAATAGCTAGCGCATGGCTGCTTCAAACGTCAGCCGCACTGCGGCCGGGCAAGAGGAATTGTGACAGCAGTGATGAGTCAGGCAGTCATTGCAGCGCCACTCAAAGCTCCATTCTCGTTGCGGCAGCAGCCAGCACAGGCTTGCGCTGCTCCTCAACTGCCTTCAGGTTCTCCTCAGGGATCGTGACATACTTGGACAGGATCTCACGGAACTCATCACCTGATGACACATAACAGCAGCAACAGCATGCCGGTGAGCCAGCAGATTAAAGGATTGAAGGTCACGCTGAGCGGCAATTTACCTGCCCATGCGCACTGAAAACCACCAAGCATGGTTCGACTGCGCTGGTCCTGTGTCCTTGCGGCAGAAGTTGCACACTGCCACAGTCCTCTCACCTGTCAACGTCTCCTTCTCAATCAGCATCTCAGTGACCTTGTCAATGGCCTCGCGGTTGTCGCGGATGAAGTTGAGCGCAACCTCGTACGCCTCAATGCTGATCTTCTTGACGGCGTCATCGATCTTCCTCTGCAGGTTCTCAGACATGGTGTTGCGTGCCATCATGCGCATGATGACGTCACCAGACATTGCCGAGGGGTCCATCAGGCTCCAGGGGCCAATCTCAGACATGCCGTAGTTGATGACCATCTGGCGGGCCATTCCAGTCACCTGCAGGCGTGGCAATGATCAGCAGTGTTCAACAGCATGCTCGCAATCAACTGCTGAGTGAAGAGTTAGAACAGCGCAATCAACTGCTGAGTGAAGAATTTAAAACAACAAGATTAAGCAGTGCTACCAACCTGCCGGGCAACATCGCAAGCGCCCTAGAAGCAGCACTGTGGTCTCACCTGCTGCAGATCAGAGGCAGCGCCTGACGTGACCTCCGCCTCGCCGAACACAACCTCCTCAGCAGCACGGCCACCCAGGGCGCCCACAATGCGGGCGAAGATCTGCTGCTTGCTGATCAGAGTGGCGTCCTCGCCGGGAATGAACCACGTCAGACCGCGGGCCTGGCCACGGGGGATCAGGGTAACCTTCTGCACTGGGTCGTGGCCGGGCATGAGGGTACCGCAGATGGCGTGGCCCACCTCGTGGTATGCCACCAGGCTCTTGGCCTTGCCGTCAACCAGAGGCTTGCCCTCCAGACCAGCCACGATCCTGTCAATGGCGTCGTCAATCTCCTTGTTGGAGATGGCAGTCTTGCCGCGGCGGCCAGCCAGAATAGCGGACTCGTTCAGCAGATTCGCCAGGTCAGCACCAGCAAAGCCGGGCGTGCGCATGGACACCTCCTTCAGCTCCACGTCAGTGTCCAGCTTCTTGTTGCGAGCATGCACCTTCAGGATCTCATTGCGGCCCTTTTGGTCGGGGACATCCACAGTCACCTGCAAGTGGTGGGGGTAGGCAACAACATTCACTTCATGGTGCAAAAGCCACGCCATCCGAGCCAAAAGACAGCCAGCTACAAGCGCGTTGGTAATGCAAAAATAGCGGTTCCTCACTACGTTGCTGGCCATGCAGTATGGCTGTCTGCGTTAGCCTGTCATCGGCGCTCACCTGGCGATCGAACCGGCCGGGGCGCAGCAGCGCAGGGTCCAGGATGTCAGCGCGGTTGGTGGCAGCAATGACGATGATGCCAGTGTTGCCCTCAAAGCCGTCCATCTCAGTCAGCAGCTGGTTCAGAGTCTGCTCGCGCTCGTCGTTGCCGCCACCCATGCCGGTACCACGGGAGCGACCAACAGCATCGATCTCATCAACAAAGACCAGGCAGGGGGCGTTCTCCTTGGCCTTCTTGAACAGGTCGCGGACGCGGGAAGCACCCACACCCACGAACATCTCTACGAACTCGGAACCAGAGATGGAGAAGAAGGGCACGCCGGCCTCGCCAGCAATCGCCTTGGCCAGCAGGGTCTTACCAGTACCGGGGGGGCCCACCAGCAAGCAGCCCTTGGGAATGCGGGCACCCACTGCAGTGAAGCGCTCAGGGCGCTTCAGGAACTCAACAATCTGCGGGGTGGAAGGGCAGCAGCAGCTATGTCAGCTGTTGCATGTGGGCAGCAACATTTAGAAACCTAAGATTACATGTCACCAACTCGACATGGAGCGCCTGCACCACGTGCTCTTTGCAGATACACACCTCCATGAAGTCCTGCTTGGCCTCGTCCACACCAGCAACGTCACCAAAGGTCACGCCAGTGTTGGGCTCCATCTGAAACTTGGCCTTGCTCTTGCCAAACGCCAGAGGGTTGCCGGGGCCACCGGGGCCACCCATGCCACCCTGGCTGCGGCGGGACAGCAGGAACAAACCACCGACCAGCAGCAGAGGGAATGCCAGGTTGCCTGCATGTGGTCAAAATGGCAAGCATGTGTGAGTGCAGTCCTGGGGGTGCATTTGCTGGTGGTGCGAGTGTGCAGCTGCTGGTGCAAGTGTGCAGCTGCTTTGGGCCATGCAACGGTAGAAAGCAACGCACCCAGCAGGTTCAGGAACACAGCGCCACCATCCTCGGTGTTGGAGTGCGCAGCAAAGTCAATCCTCTTCTCCCTGAACTTCTGCAGAAGCTCAGGGCTAGTGCCAGGCAGCTGCACCCTGACCCGCTGCACGCGGTTGCCCAGCTCGGGGGACACGGCCTCAACGATGGCAATGGTGCCGTTTTCGTACAGGTCGACCTACAAGATGGCAGAAAGGAGGTGCAGGGCGTTTACACGGGGGCTGCGCTGGAGCGACGCATGCCGCGTTTAAAAAACTGGCAGAGACCCACCCACCTTCTTCACACGCCCCATCTCCAGGTACTCCAGGAAGCGGGAGTAGGACATGCGAGAAGAGGCAACGCCAGCGGCATCGTCGGCCTTGGCAGCCGCGGCAGGCAGCAGGGCCGCTGCGGAGGCCAGAGCCCTGCAAGACCGGGGGTATGGGACCACGCCTGGGTGTCAGTGACGCAACCACAGCAGCACATCACAGTGCATGCGCTGCACCAAGCATTGCGAGCACTCACGTTTGCAGAAACACCCTGCGGTCCTGCTCTGGTGCGACCTCAGTGGGCTTCTGTGGCGCGCAAGGGGTTGTGCATGAGGTTCAGACCATGCGACGCACCATGCGACGCCGGGTGAGGCAGCAGCGCTCGCATGCGGTGCCACACAACGCGCGCACCTGCTCGGCGCGAACCACGACGGGCCTGCGGACACCCAGAGCTGCAAACGCGACGAAACAAGGGTGCCAACGCTCAGCACCACCACACAGATCAGGGAAGCGCTGGTGAGGGGCTGCACTCTGCGGGGTGCTCACCCCGCACGGGAGCCAGCGCCGCGGTGCGGCCCAAGCCACGCGGCTGCATCAGGGTGCGCTGCTGCATTCTGACGATCGCTGACGAAAAGCTGCAACGAACAGGGGGAGGGCCGCAGGTAGTGTTGAGAGTGACGGGACTGTTGAGATGGAGGAATACCAGCCCTATCAAGGACAAGGCACAAGAGGGGCCCGTGAAGGCAGTGTGTGGCTTGTGTAGGTGTGAATAGTTGTGGCCAGTGTGGCGAGGTCTTGAGGCCTCTCGCGCTTGCAAGGCGCGCGACACGTCATGCCTGCACCGTCTGCCTCACACATCTTGAGGTGCAGCTTGTATGCCCTATGACTCCAACGCCCGATCTATCCGCGTTGGCCACCAGCCTCAGTGACCTGCGCTACCTGCTTGGCACTAGCTTGGGGCCCCTTGGCAAGTGGTGATGCAGAGCTGATGGTGCTTCTCAGCAATGTGCTTATACCTTGTGGTGACACCTGTGCCACTTGATGCTTGCTTGTGGTCAGGTGCAGACAAGGTGGTGGAGACAGATGCCAAGGCTGTGCTGATCACAAACAGTGGACTTGACTTGCTGGGTGTGGTGTCTCCCAGGTCACCGCTACTGTCCTTGGTGCTTCAGTCTATCAAGGTGGGCCTGAGTTACTGCCTGAAATGAGTGCGCAGTGTTGGTCCGCCGTGCCTTACTGCATTGGTAGATGTGCAGGCACATGCAGCGATCCACGGCGATGGCTCCAAGCGGCTGTTGCTGCTAGTTGAGAGGGGCCTGCACGAGGTGTGCAGATGGGTTGCAAGTAATCAGGTGATGAACGCCATGCAACACGCACTGAAGCCAACAGCAACTGTGCACTTGTACAGGCCCTCCGTGACGCTCAGGGGCCATCAGCCGCATCGATCAGCTGCATCATTCGTGGCCTCAGTGCGGTTCAGGTGAGCAGCAGGCACGTAGCTCACACTCTGCGCATGATCAGCCACCGTCACTGCGCTTATGTGTGGCGACCAGCGACATCATGACTCATGGTTCACAAGTGACCTACAATGTGGGTTTGACTTGCTGTCTATCTGCAGGCATGCTATCTGGGAGAAGTTGCTGATCGGATGGCAGATTGCATGGCGCTTGAGGCGCGCATGCCTCTGCCGCCTGACACGGTAAAACAGGTGCGGATGTGCTGCACCCTGCCGCATTGCATCATGACACAGGCCGAGAAATGCTGTGGCTGTTGCAGACGCTGCTGAACGTGGCTTCTTTTGTGCAGGTGCTCACGGCAGTGTTTGCAACGCACATGGTGAACAAAGTGGGGACGACTGCAGTGAAGCACTTGGCATTGCTTCTCGCGGTACGTTACTGCAAGTTGCTTCCGAAGAGCTTTTTATGTAACCTGGAGTGTGTCTTGCCTTATCACCATTTCTTTCTCGAAATTGTTCATGTCACAGGAGCTGGTGTGCAAGAAGCTCGAGCACTCGGCCCAGAGCAGCATGTCAGCATGGGACGTGTTGAGTCAGTTGCACGCACAGCCGCCCCTGCGCCTGATGCCAGGGTCAATGGTCACGACATCAAGGCTATTACCTGGCTTTTTGCTGACTCAAGGCCTTGCCTCTCCACACATGTACTTGCTGCTGGATGGGTAAGAGCATTGCTGTCAGCATCGTTCCTCACAGCTGTGTGACTGCCTTGTTTGTTGTTGCAATACTGAGTGCTGGTGCTCAACCCATGCCATGCCCACCACGCCCAACATGTCTGACGCTGCCTTGCAGGAGTTCGCCTGTTCGCTTCGTGGTCCTTGATTGTGCAGTTGACGCTGCAGACGGCACGGGGCTGCATCCTGGGTCTTCCAACGTCGCCATTGAGGCAGCGTCGCACGATGGTCTTCGCGCAGCTGCTCATGCACAGCAGCGCCTGATGCGCAGCCGGCTAGAGGTCTTGGCAGGCCTCAGGGTGCACCTACTAGTTTCGACTCAACCTGTCAGCGCCCTGCTGACTTTCTTGTGCATCGAAGCCGGGCTGGCTCTTGTGGCAGGCGTTGAGGAGGAAGAGGCGCGTGGCTTATGCCACGCTGCAGGCATATGCATCTCCTCTTCAGCAGGTCAGTTGCAAGCGAGCGGCACTTGCCATGGACCTGCAAGCGCCACCCCTGGCCTGGTCAACCTTGGGCGGCTAGCCCGGCTGTCTGACACAACGCTCTGTGACCCTGGTGTTTCAGGACATGCTGCGCTGCAGTCAGCGAGCGTTGGCGAGGCAGCTGGCTGCTACAGACTGGAGCTCAGCAGGACAAGCACAGGGTTGCTGATAGAGCTCCCCACACAGGTGGTTGTCAAGCTCGCAGCTGTTCCACTATGAATCAGCCAAGGGGCCTACATTGTGAAACCTTCTTCTGATAGCTGCTGCTGCTCGTCTGCAGGGTCATTCAACATTGATGCTGTGTGCGCCCAGTGAAGGGTTGTGCAGTCAGTATGCCAAGCTGGTCAAGTCTGCGCTGGCAGTCGCGGCTGCAGCGGTATCCTGTTCAGGCACAGCATCCACCAGCACAGCGCCTATGCAGGTGGCAGTGGCAATGTCAGCGCAGTGTGTCAGCGAAAAGCTGAACCTACTTCCAGGCGGGATGTCCTTTGAAGCTGCTTTGGCTGTTCAAATAGCAGCAGACATTGCTGCCATCAAGATGTCACGCAACGACGCACAGCATGCTGCCCAAGGTGGCAGCAGCACCGTTGCAGCGCTGCAGCTGCAGCATCCAGCATCGGTGCTGCTGCCTGCACTGCAGGTGCTGCATGCCATGGCCATGGCATTGCCTATGGCACTTGCTAAGACGGGCGTGCAATTGAGGGCATCGAGGGCATTGAGGGCGGTAGGAACTCAGGAAGGAGCTGCAGCAGCAACTTCCTGCCGAGCACAACGCAGGTCCTTGCAGCAGGTACAGGATTGCAGGGTGCTGAATAATGCGAATGACACTGTCGTGTTATTGGCTGTGCTGAACAGCAATCACGGTGTGTCTTGCTGCCTGTGAGCACAGGTACATGACCTGCTGTCCAGGCGTGGGGAGGAGCAATTTTCCTCCTGTGGCCTGTTGCATGAGGGGACTGCGCCTGGCCTGGGCCCAGGTGCACGGCAAGCACTTGGGCTGCAACCCGAGGCGTCAGGGGTAGGGCATGGCTCCGCAAGGCCGTTGTTGACTGCATCTCGGCCAGGTCACCATGGAGTACTGGAAGCGCGAGGCACAGTTCTGGCCACGTGGCACAGTGCCATGACCCTGCTCATCCAGGTAAAAAGGAGTGAACGGTACAGACATTCTGAACCGCAACTCGGTGCACAACAGAATTGTGTTGTTGCCTGTTGTTTGCAGGTGTTGAGAATCGATGGTGTTGTTAGCGCATCTTCCCAAAAGGCTGATTCACACTTTCAGCTTGGTTTCCCTTCAGCTGGTTATGCAAGGACAGCACATAAGGGTTCTCTGCACGGATCTTCTTTTTTATCAGGTAGCAGCAGTGCTTCTGACGACGGGGGAGGGGACGTGCTTTGAGATGATGTGCGCTGAATGTATGAGACTCTCCATATTAAAAGCACATTGTTAAGCGGCCATTGTTCGGCGGCAGAAGTACATGGTATTAATGTAAACACGCTTGCTGCTGCTTCAAGTGTACTCAGCGTACACCAATGGTTCAGGGATAAACACAAGAACCAAGGTCACTGGCAGAATTAGTCCTTTGCGTCAGTCACACCCTCAGGGCCAATGCCAAATGTGGCCTCTCGCTCGGGCAGAGAGGGCGACGCCATGATCTTGACCACGCGGTTCTCTCCGCGCCCCTTCTTCAGCCACAGGCGGGTGGTAGTGGCGTGCGCCATGATGTTTCCACCGATAGGCTTGACTGACGGCCCAGCAAACATGCTGCCGCCGTCCAAGTTGGCGGCCACAACCTGTGCAGGGCAGCAAGAGAGACAAGCCAATTAGGGCACAGAGCGATGAGGCAGCAATGCAGATCACTGCCAGCAGCAGCGAGACTGACCTGGTTGGTGACCACCACAGCAACGCCAAACTCGTCTGCAAGCCGCTGCAGCGCTCTCAGGAACTTGCCCAGATTGATCTGGCGCTCTGCCAGCGTTCCTCTGCCGCAGAATTCAGTGCGGAACAGCGCCGTGGCACTGTCAACCACGATGAGCGCAAAGCGCGACTCTGACAGCAGCGCTGCCGCAGACATGAGCAGCTTCTCTTGGTGCTCAGTGTTGTGCGCACGGGCGTAGGCCACATTGTCCAGAACGTCAGCCACGGTCAGGCCGTACCTGTCAGCAGCAGCAAATTGCGTGTTAGGCAAGCTGCGCAGCGCTCAAGGCGTGTGCTGCCTGTGGTGTGTGCATCAGCAGCTCTTTGCCAGCTACGGCGCCACTGACATAGAAGATTCGCATATTAATAAGCCTGACCACTAAGCATGGGCTGCGACCTGTCAGGTCTTCATACCTCTCAGCAATCTGTGCCAGGCGCTGTGGCCGGAAGGTTCCTTCAGTGTCGATGTACAGTGCCTTGCCCTCGCCACCCCCTGCATCTGTTGGCAGCTACATTCGGGTGGGAGCAGTAGGAATGGCAGGTGTTTGTCAGCACAAGCAGTGTTGCTTGGTTCCCAACACAGCGCTTGCACAGGATATCGTACTTGGCAGGTGACACAAAGCGTGTGACACAGCTGGGTCTTGCCACTTCGGAACTCGCCATACATTTCAGTAATGGAGCCAGTCTCAATGCCACCTGCAAAGATGCAGCAGCAGCAATGACTTGAGCAGGGGCCCTTGCCGTGTGCAGCGCGCCTGCGCCCGGTCTCACCCTCCAAGATGCTGTCAAGTTCCTTGCAGCCGGTGGTGATAGAAATGATCTCAGCACGTTGCTGGGCCACAATGGCGGCCGTGGTGAAGCCCATGGGCGTCAGCTTGAAGGCTGCACGCAGATTTGATCAACAACGGAGACTCTGTGTTCAGCTGACTAAGAAGAAGCATAGCACGCAACCCATTTGCATGAATCACCTGTGGCCTGCAGCTTCTCAACCTTGGCCTCGCTGATGCCCTTGACCGCCAGCAGCTCCCTCTTGCTTGCATGGGCAACAGAGTCGATGGTGAAGTACCTGCAGGCGCGCAGCACACGCAGCATGCCAACCGGCCAACACTCAAGCCAACGCCAACGCCAACGCCAATGCTGCAAGGCCTGAGCAAATAGCACTTGGGCCACGCGCACCCTGCGTCGGTGAGCTTTTTTATGTCTGCCGCGGCCACACCATGCGACTGCGTGGTGCACCCAGAGGCAGAGTCAGTACACGGCTGCGCTGCGCTACACGCGGGAGCCTGCAGTGCGCGTCTCCTGCACCTGCAGCACAGAGATGTGCGCGCAGGTGGCGTCCACCTCCTCCTCCTGCTGCCCAGCATGCCCAGCGTGCTGCTGCTCCACAGCCTCCATTACTTCTTCAAAGCTGCGTCAAGCAATCAGCTCGGTTGGGCCCAGTTCCTTGTGTGCGTGTCAGTGTCTGCTCAGCCCCAGTTTGAAAGCTTGCACACGCCCACGCGTGTGTGAATATCCTCGCTGCGGTGCTGCAAACTCAGCCGAGCAGGGCCAGGCACGTGCAATAGAGCGCAGTAAATCTCAGCGCACTGATTATCACGATCCTCGACCAATTCCACTCCCTAAGTCTTCGAGTCTGCAACACCAGCTGCAGCGCCAAGGCCGTCTAGCAGCCGCACGACGCCATAATACACAAATTGGTGTCCTGAACAGTGCCAGCTTCGTGAGGTTGCTCACGCGCCGAGCCGCCCGCATACATGTCGGAGCAGGAACACCAGTACCAGGAGGATGAGGAGGGCGCTCCTCAGGCCGACCCTCAACTTGAGTATCTGCAGCAACTGGTGCGTCTCATGGCCTTGTGGCCGCTGGACGGCCATCACCTCATGCATGCATGCCGTGCAGCATAACATGTTATGTGCTGCCTTGGTTTGCGTGTCTGCACTGCAGATCAAAGAGAATGAGTTTCTGCAGCGGGAGAACCTACTGCTTGAGGCGTACCTAGCTAAGATTGATTTCAGCAAAGTGGGCATAGAGTTCGATGAGGATACAAGCAAGGTGCGACAGCAAGTCAAGCATGCAGTTGAGATGCGTGCCTGGTGGGGATGCGGCATGCGACTCCCATGGTCAACTCGCAAGGCTGTGTCT
The DNA here is from genome assembly GCA_039880955.1 of Chlamydomonas urium. Lineage (NCBI taxonomy): Eukaryota > Viridiplantae > Chlorophyta > Chlorophyceae > Chlamydomonadales > Chlamydomonadaceae > Chlamydomonas > Chlamydomonas urium. The sequence goes on along the minus strand of JAWZTI010000014.1, from coordinate 97,706 downwards.
TACATCATGCAAGTTGCATGCCTGTGCTGCCATGTGCAATTTTGTTTGCCGCAGAAGAAGAAGAGCAGCAAGAAGGGCAAGATAGAGACCAAGCAGCAGCTGTTCAACAAACTGACAGATGATGAGAAGAACGATCTTGTCAGCATGGAGGTGGAGCTGGTACAAGCAGAGATTGAGCAGGTGTGCACCTCATCAGTGCAGCGTCCACTTGAGAGCTACCACGCCGTTTACACTAAGCTGCTGCATCACAGAAACGGCAACTTGTGTTCCGTGCTTGCCACGCAGCTCAAGAAGGCTGGCGACAAGGACATTGACGACATCCGCACGCTCATGGAGGAGGTGGACTTGCGCATAGCAGAAACCAAGAAGGACACCTACGAGTTCAAGAGGGACATCATCATAGGGGCAGAAAACCCCAGGACCGGCAAGATCGTTGGGGAGAAGATGATTCGGTAAGCTGGGGCAGCAAGCATGACAGGCTTGACCTGTTGTGGGCTGTGTGAAGGGCGGAGCTTATGAGCGGGGTGGTACGTTGGTAGTGCTGTGTGTTACGCTGACAAGGGCGAACCCTATCAACCTTGAAGGTTCATGGAGGAGAAGCTTCGACAAAAGGACACAACGATCGAGAAGCTGCGGCTCAAGAACTCAACCATCAAGGCGCAGATTGCCAAGATGGAGCAGATGCTGGCGCACAAGGAGGAGATGGGCGAGGTGCTGCACCTGGTGGACTTTGACCAGCTGAAAATTGAGAACCAGCAGTACCTGGAGAAGATTGAGGAGCGCAACAACGAATTACTGCGGCTAAAGCTGTCCACAAGCAGAACAGTGCAGGTGAGTACTGCTGCTTCTGGCACGCTGCAGGCTTATACTCAAGCTCATGTTGTGGGTTGATCAGCATCCCTCTTACACAGTCGCCAGATCTCCCCAGAACACCACCCAATGGGGCAACTCACGTTGGCTGCCGTTGCACCTTGATCTTGTGGTGACCTGCTGCAGGTGCTGAACAGCTTGAAAAGCTCCCTTAGTGACCTTGTGGCCATGGGCCAACATGTTCGGAAGGCGATTGCAGAGCGGAAATCAGAGCTTTCCAAATTTGAGACTGACCTGACTTCTGTTGGTGATGAGAAGACATCGGCAGAGCGGACAGTGCGGCGGCTGAAGACTGAGCAAGAAGACATGTAAGTGCCTTGCCTTGTCCATGCTTGTGCAGAACGATGCATGAGGCTGCTTCAAAGTGTTTGCAATTTTCTAAATGAGCTTGCTGAAAGCCCATCTCTGGCGCTCCTTGCCCTCTGCAGCGACAACCCATGCATCATGGACTACATCCGCCTCAAGCATGATGTGTCTGAGCTTGAAAAACATTTTGCTGATTGGAAACGCAAGATTGAGATTCTGGCAATGGAGCGGCAGCGCACACGCCAAGTTCTCAAGAGCGTGGCAACGATACAAGGGCCAGCAGGCACTACTGGCAGTCTATCAGCGACAGGGCCTCGCAAATGAGGCACACAGGAGAAAATGTACAGAGAGAAAATTAAGCGTGTGGCTTTGCGTTTTAATGCTGTAGTTTATAGGTTGTGTGAATGGCAAGGGGTTGTAAGCCCGATTGTCCGCGAGTGAATGCACAGACTGATTATCCTCCTGGCATCCCGCTGAAGCTCCGAGCTCTCCGCATGTATGATATGCAAGTTTCTGTAGCTGAGCACGCGTCTTGGTGAAGCAATGACCATGAGCTGAGACCTGTTCGCGAGTGTATGTGCAGGCTCCGCCGCGGCTGCAGTAGCTGATGCTGATCCTGCGACACCATATCTTCTGACACATCACTCCCTGGCTCACTGGATGGCTCAGCTGCTTCTTGGTGTTCCCAAAAAGGCAGCGACTGCACGAAGGGCCCAGCAAGCACTGCCACTCTAGAATCAAGGGGGAAGCTCTTGCTATCGTTGCTGCCTCTGCTCAAGGTGTTAAGTGCAGCAGCGCCAACAGGTGCAGCTGCTTCCCGGTAGTTCTGTGCAGCCCTGTTGGTGCGTGGGCAACGTTCAAGCAGTTGGTGTGGCAGGGCAAAAACGGTCTGTTGGCGAGGCCTCAACCACACGCTCACTCACCATATTTGGTTCAGCCACTTGCCCAAGTCACTGTTGCCCTGCTTGGTACCAAAGCCTGACATCAGCATGTGTTCCAGGCGGCCCCTTGCTACGCCATCGCCAGCCATGGCGAGCTGCGGCATTCAATGAAATTCACAGTTCAACTCCCGTGCATGCATGCAAGGCTTGTGTTGACCATGACCTCATACCTTCAGGTCTGCCAACAGCCATGCTGACTCGCACTTGGCCACCACCTCGCCCAGCGAACGAACTTGCTGGGGCGGCTGTGGTTGTGGCACACGCCGCCGACGCCTCAGCCCAACGCGCTTGAACGTTTTGAAGAGCAAGACAGCCACGGCCGCGAGCAGCGCAGCAGCCTTCATGTGCACGAATGACTATGCTGACGGGGTTGCTGACCTGAGTGGTCCACACCGTATTCCAGGTTTTTATCAACTTTAATTTGACCGAAACTGTTAAGAGCTTGGTTGAATGTTGTCGAAGGTCTCGATTCGAAGCCAGACATTGCGGCTGCCACATTGCGCACTTACAGCCGCAGCATACAAGCATGCACGCAGAAGCGCAAAAGCACGCACAACATGATATGGGCCATGTCATATGGCTGTGCCGCTACTTTCCACCCATGGCTGCGGTTGCCATTGAGAGTGCTCAATAGTCATAATATGTCCCAAGAGATTTATACCTCACTTGCGATAAGCCGCACACATGTTGCAAAAAAAAACTACGCAAACTTGACCCCATGTGCAGCTTGGTAGCGCTGCCCAGGTGCCTAGCAAACGACCAAGGTAACCAGGCACGCCGATGAGCTTGCACAGTGCGCTAGCGCACGTTATTTGCACGCTTCAACGTGCGCTGTCGCGCCATGTCCAAGACACTTTCACACTTGAGAACTGGCCAGGCTAGCATACGCTAGTGTGCCGGGTGACCCTGCACACAACTAATCTTAAGTGCACTGTGCTCTATTATGCAAGTACAGATGCAAGTCATAGAGCAGAAAAACCTACTGCCCCTTGTTCCTTTCAGCTCAGGGTAGCATGGGCCCATGAACCCAAGAAGCACACCAGTCCTGGCCAAAAAGTGATCTCTTGGTGGCATTTGAAAGCCGGGGAGGCACCATCCAAAAGAGCGTGTTAGTTATCATGGTACCTTAGTGGCAGCACAGCCTTGCATTGCAACCTGACAGCTCTTGAAGAGTGTGCCACAAGCAGGGCTGAGGCAGGTGCTTAGGGGTGATAGCGAGCAGCGGCTTCACAGCATCAACACCTTTCGCTTCTTCAGCGGCACGCCGCTCTCCTCACTGGACACGGGCGACGAGCCTTCGCTGGTCTTCGGAGCGTCTGCTGCCGCGGTGAGGGCGGCCGCCGAGGAGGTATTGGTGCCGTCTGTCAGGGGTGCACTGCCCAGCTCACCGGTAGCATTGTGCAGCTGCAGCTGCTGCACTGGGAGAATGTGAAGCGTTGCCCCTGCGTGGCCAGCGTTGTGTGTCTGGCTGGCTGCGCGCAGCTCCATGGATGAAGCAGGCAGCAGCGCCACGCCGCTGCCCATGCGACCATCCTTGCCATGCTTGGACAGCATGCTGCCCAAACCGTCCATACTGCTCTGCTGCTGGGGAGTGCCATTCTGTGACCCTGCAATACCCGTCACAGTGCGCAGACCAAGTTGCGTCGCAAGGTCTGCCAGGTTGGCTTGCCGAGCCGCTGCCTGCTCCTGCTGCTGCCTGAGCTGTTGTGCCGCCAGCAGCGCCGCCTTCTGCTGCTCCTGCTCCTGAAGGGCAGCCAACACTGCCTCCTGTTGCTGCTGCTGCTGCTGCAGCAGCTGCTGCAGCTGATGTTGCTGAAGCTGTTGCAACGTCAGGCTGACACTCTGCTGGCCTGGCTGCCCTGATGTGGAGGCGGTACCGCCCCCCAGCCCTAGCCCCGCTGCGCGAAAGTCGGCTTCGGAACGAAGCATTGCCGCTGACGCCGGCGCTGTAGGCGCGTTTGAAGCAGCCCCTAGGATACCAGCGCCTCCTGAAGAAGCCACTTTGCCGCTGGATTTCAGCGTGGCCAGCGTGTTTTCAAGCTCGGCGACGCGCGTCTTGAGGCTATCGATGTACTTGAGCACCTCCTCCAGGAAAGAAGCGGTGTTGGCGCGGTCAGAGTGCGGCACCATCTTGCGCAGTAAATCCAGCCTGCGCGGGTACAGGTTGCGCGGGCAGACAGGATCACATGCGCATGGGGGCGTGCACTGTGCATGGGGCACATGAAGCTGCTGCGGCATTGCTGTCCCCATGGCACTCGCCCACGAGGCTGCCTACCGCTCATTGATGCGCGTGCGTCGCCGCTGCTCGGCAGCCTGGTGCCGACTGGCGTAGGCTGAAGATGACTTGCCAGAGTTGCCGTCATTGCTGCGAGATGGGCGCGCCAGCGAGGCCCCACGCTGACCACCTGGGCTGGCGCCGACGCCCAGTTCCGCAAGGCCTGCTAGCTTGGCGTCCTGCTGCTGAAGCGCCGGAAGGGAATGCAGTTGACTCAGCTGCATCCCACCAGAGCTGAACAGCGTGATTCCATCGGAGAACACATTGTTGGGTAGCGTGAAAGAGCCCAGGTTGCCCGGCGAAGGGCCCAGCGTCATGTTGCCGCTGTGCTGCCCATGCAGTGCAAAGGGAAGTCCTGCCAGTCGACCTGTCGGCACCTCCACGATGTCGCCCAAGCCGCTCATGCCCATGCCCAGGCGGTTCATGGAGGCTACGCTGCGCTGGGCTGCTGGCTTCGGGCGGCTGGTCAGCCCGCAGGTCGAAGCACAGGTGGGGCCAAGTACGTCTGTGCGTTGAGGGTTGATACGGTGCTAGAATGCGATATGGGGCCGCTGACGCTGGTAAGTGCAAGAATGGGATGCAAGACTTATTACGACTTGCTGAGGTGAGGTCGCAAGGGATTGTCAGGCGCTGTTTGCTGGCAGCCCGTTTGCGTATGCTCGTTTTGCGTCGCTGTGTGACAGTGCAGCTTCACAGCGCGGTGTTCACTGTGAGATTATGTCCATAATGGGTGCACTGCATGACTAGGCTGCACATGACTACTGGGCATTGACCAGCAAAGTCTGCAGCTCGCTTTTCAGAGGCAAACATGCCCATCTGATGGGTCTGAATTGGAGGTTTGTTGTGCAGACCTGCAAAATCTCCCCTGAAGGGGCTGCACGACAACAGGCCAACAGCAAGTGCTGCTCCAAAGCTATGTCAGCCTGGTTCATAGCGTGTCTGGGGCCGTGTAGAGTGTGGCATAATACAACGCATTGGCCAACAAGCAGCCAGGGAAATATGAAAGAAAAGTGACAGGCAACAGTAGCAACGCTGACTCAACGACCACTACCAGGGGGTACCACTCCCTCATGATGCTCAGACTTCCTGCAACACTTCACTGGCCCATCAAAACAGCCATGAGCCATATGGCCATGCATATTTCTTGTCATTCCAGCTGGGGTCTCGAGGCAGACCCATCCTTGGCAGCGCCACAAATGCTGCAGCCATATCATGCAACACAAAGCAGCCTCCCTAGCTCCGCCCCTTCAGGAGGCACACTGGTGGCACCAGCTGCAGCCTGGCCCTCTGGCAGCACCTCCCCATCATCCCACCTCTGCCACCCCTGTCGCCTGCCCCCTTCCCCGGGCATCTCCCCAGCAAGGCCGCAGAGCACTGCCTCCCGCACCAGCTCGGCATGCGTGCCCAGAGGATGCTGCGACAGCTCCGACAGAAGCGGGTGGCTGACGCTGCATGGTGGCTCCTTCAGGCCCAGAAGGCCTTCATAGCCGAATGGTGTCCGCAGGAATGCCACCAGGGCACGGCTGTGTGTTGCATCAGACAGACGCTGCATGTCATCGTCGTCAGGCCCGTCCCGCCAGACGAGCTGCATGTGCTTGGGGCCACCTCGCTGCGTGCCAGGGGATGTTGGCCCCTCTGTCGTGCCGACCTGCTGCCACTGGCCTGCTCGTGAACAGTGTGCACTGACGCCGTGCTGATCCTCTTACCCATGTCACTGTCCTCGCTCTTGCCCCCTGCACGGCACCACCCACAGGTACAGTGGGTCGAATCAAGAATTGAGGAAGGGCAAAGAGATCTTGAGCGCCAGCAAACCGGCATGGGTGATGATTGGCAGCAAAGCAGCTTGCGATCCACAGGCTTGCATAGTGGTAACATCATGCAAGCAATAGCTCTGCATTTACCTGTGCCAGGTGGCAGGGCATCGCCCGCCATGATCGAGTGGTAAGCTTGTAAAACTTGCTGGCCTTCAGCACAGCCAACTGCAGTTCCGTTGAGGCCTGCAGCTGCGCTCTGATCTGTGTGGCGCAGGGGAGGTCAAATGAAGTGCCGACAGACAGAAGGGGTTATGCCTGTGCCTGTCAGCCATGGAATCGCATGGCATTGATGTCACTGCTGGCTGTTGCAAGCCAGCTGCAGCTGCAACAACTGGCAATCAGTGGCAATCAGTGGCAGCCCTCTGTGGAGGAAAGAGAAAAGAAAGGAAGAGATACCCCCCTGCTTGGGGCACGATCTGATTAGCGCTCCCAGAGTACCCATATGCCCCTGATATTCCTGAGCTCACCTGTGCAACCGCTACAGCGCAGAAGGCATCGCTGCCAGTTGGCATTGGCACAGGCGCAGCCTCGACGACCTTGACTGTGTCCCCCTCTGACTGCATCATCACCCACCGGCCGGACAGGTCCGTCGCCAAGGTGGTGAACTGGTGTCCCTGCGATCGTCACAGCACACTGCATGATGTTGGAGCCCTTGGCCCTGATGCTGTACGTACAGCATACGCAGCGCTGCTCATGAAGTGACATTGATATGATTGATCGGAGTAGCTGGTACCAAGGCATTGCGCCTGCTAGCAGCCAGCTGAGCTGCAAAAGTCCGGCTATCAAGACGCTGTCAGTGAATAAATACAAAGCAATGAAGTAAAAGCTTTGTCTTGGTACGTACCAAGAACCTCCGTCCATACAGCAACACCATCTGTGTGCATCCTGCTGAGCATCTTGCTCATCATGTGGCATGCGCTAACATGCTGCAGCCCAGCTTGAGCAAGCACTGCCGGGTCCTGAGTCATTGCAAGAGACAGGAAGGGTGGGGGAAGCAGGACTGTTTACGGAGTTGAGGGAGGGCGTGAGAGATTGATGTCAGCCCTTGAGGCAGCATTGCGCAAGGCATTTTGAACCACGACACTCTCAACGGGATAGTCCTGTGAGCGCACTGCAGGAACCCCTGGTTAGTGTTACATGCCAATGCAGGCGCGGTGCAAATGCAAATCTTACTTCCCAGCCGCTTGTGGTCTTGAGCTCTGCCTGACCAACCAGCATAGGTAGACACGCTGATGAGCCGGCGCTGTTTAGGTGATCCTCATAGTCACTGAGAACAAATACAAAGTCCGTCGTGCCACGCCTCACGTGCACGCCGGCGTCCTCGTCCTCCCTGCAACCATGGGTTGGGAAAGACAAGGCACAGTGGGTGTGGGAAAAGGGAGAGAGAGAGAGAGAGAGAGAGAGAGATCCTATTACACCACGATTCGTTAAAGCGACTTGGTGGTTTTATGTGAAGCAACTGTGGTGGTGTCAGCTGCAGGCGGCAGGTGGCAGGATAGGCAGACAGAACTCACAATTCAAGCCATGGCTTGACGTTCACGCACACCGCTGTCACTCCTTCTGGGCAGACATATTGCTGCAGGTAGGCTCTGGCCTCGTTGTACCCATCATCCTCGTCACCCTCGTTCCCGTCTGGCTTCGCTGGCCATTTGAACAGTGGCACCGTCAGGACAGCCAAGGAGGCCTGCGGCGAGCCTGAGAACACGTGACCTCTCGAAACACAGAGTTGCAGCGCCTCAGCGGCCGCGCTGACCTCTGGCCAGCTCACGCTTGATGGCGCCAGCCACATCCTTTTGAGAGGACTTGGGTGTTGTAGCGCTAGTCATAGCTGCAGCTGTTCCATCCCCAGGTCCGCCTGGTTCGCCTGGCTGCTCCCAATGGCAGCACTCAATGGCACGGGCGCTGTGGCGAGGGCAACGGCGATGTACACACACAGGTCAGCCCAGTGTGCGAGCAGTCATGGTGCACGTTATGCAAAGCAGGCCATGTGATGTGGAAGTGCATGGTGTCTGCTGCAGCAGGGCAATGAGGCAGGGTTACAGAATAGTGAGAACACAATATGAAGGGGTCATTGCCGGCACAGCTCAGCGTGTCGAAACTGAGGCCAGCATGGTCATACGTCGTATGCTCAACCTCCTCCCAGCGCGCGTGTACCCAGCATACCTTTGCATGTACGCCATGTACACCTACCCTGCTGCTCAAATGCCCTCCCTCCCCTCCAGTGAAGCGCCCGCCTGGCAACCCACACAGCGCTCCTTTCCCTTTCGTCCCCGCTTGCTGTCCTCCCCTACCTTGCGCCAAGCTGCTTGGGAAATCGATGGGAGAAAACCAAGCAGGATGAAGCAACGCCGCTTCAAAGGGTGCAGGGCAGCATGGGTTCAGGTGCTTAGGTGAGCTGTCCATTGCGCTGCCACGCCTGCGCACTAACTTGATTGTTGCTACCCTGCAAACTTTTCCCCTTGCAGCGGAACGTTGGTTAGCCCTCCTTCAAATTCGATTGACCTTCCCCATCCAATCGCAACCCTCGCCGTAGTTCTGGTCCGGTCTGTACTGGACTAGTCCGTGCCTGGCGATACACCAAGCTCACCCGCATCGACTGCTGCAGCTCCCGTGACTATGGTGTTTGCGTCGAAATGGTGGATCGGCGTCGCCTGATCCCTGCCGCCAGCCAGACTTGCTGCCAAGGTAGGTATCGCGGCCCGGGCTAGGACCTGCGCGGTGACGCCCACAGTTGCGAGCACCTGGGCATGTGTGTGTGCACAATCAGCCGAAACACCCCAGTGCTTCAGCAGCTCCTCCAAGCGCTGCGCAGGCAATGACTCCATCCTGCATGGAGGCAGTGAGCATGACGCGTGATTCAGAGCCCGCCTCACAAAGATGGCTGCATGGCAAGGGCACCCCTGTTTACATACAACATGCACCCACCGTCTGTGCTCTGCTGCGTGAAGTGTCAAACTGCACTGCAATGACACGTGGAGGCTGGGAGGAACCAATGTCCGCCAGCCGAGAGGACGACAGCGGCAGCAAGCCTGCAAGGGCAATCGACAGCATGACTAATGATACGTGAGACGCGCACTGCCTGGCACGCAAGCTCACAAGCACCGTCACAGCAGGGCATCACCAACCTTCCTGGCGTCGACCGCTCCCGTGAGGCTGCGATCCAGGCTTGAGCCTGCTCAAAGGCGCGCAGCACCTAGCGTGTATAGGTGGCGCTGCTGCAAGGAGGCTATCCCGATGCTGGAATGCTGCGCAGCATGCGGTCCTGGGACCACACAGGCTCTGCAGGCTCTGGCCTTATCTGCTCACAGTCTCGCTTTGCGGACACTGGACGAGCTTCGGTGTTCGGTTCGCATGTGTCACCCTTGTGGAGTTGCCACTGGAGTGTGGGCCAGAGCTGCATGCAGGATGCACCTACTGCTGTGTGGAAGCACACGATCCAGCCACCTTGCTTCTTGTCAATATTGCATTTTCTTGGTTGATCTTGCTTGTCATGCATGTAACTGTGCATACCTTTTTCTCTGCCTAGGCAGGCCTGCCTCAAGACGGAATGACTGGGTTGGCACTTCCAATAGCAGAGGATATGGTGTCAGCCGGGTACTTGCTTAGCTTGTGTGGTGCCCCGCAGAAACGCCCGCAGAAGTGTTACGAGCCAGCCAACGGTCACGCCTTAAAAGAGCATTGCGGTCCTCACACTCACACCACATATATATGTTATATAACATGTGCTTGGACGGTCACAGATGTCTCTGAGAATCAACCCTCTTACTCTGTGAGCCTATTTCTGCATATCAATCGCCTGTGATGGTGGAGGTCACCCAGAGATTTATTGTTAGGCTGCCACACTTCACAGCGCGAGGGAAACACAGGTTAATCAGCCACAACCTGGGGCCAAGTCCATGACGCCTCACAGTGCCTGCAGAGCTCCCACATGGGACCCAAGCACGATGATCTCCGCACCGGAGAGACCCGCCACCAACTGGGCTGGGTGCGCCAGCTCACCGCTGATGGCGTACGGGATGAAGTCGGGGATCCACAGCATCAGCGATGGTGCCTCCTGAGCCACAGCCTCTGCTCGCGCCTCGCCCTCTGCTCCTGCAGCGCCCCCAAGCACAGCCGCATGCAGCACCCTCTCGCTTGCAGCCTGCTGCTGCTCCCCACGACCCCCATTCCCTGCCTCGTCCCTGTCACCCCCTAGTTGCACCAGCCCGTCATTGGCTCCTGGCACAGGATGAGGCAGTTGCCCAGCAGCTGCGCCCTGCACCTCGGGCGGTGCCACCAGCCTGCCATGCACCAGCACTGCAGTGCAGTCCTGCACGAAGGCCTGACCTGGAGCCAGGATCAGCAGCCGCCCCTCTCCCACCAGGTGCGTCAGGCGCTCATGGATGGAGTGCACGGTGGCGCTGATCTGCCGCGCCAGCAGCTCCTGCACGGTGCACGAGCGTAGGGGAACAGGCGTGGGCAAAGGCAGAGTGCATGAAGATCTAGAAGTCTACAGCCTCAAGGGCATATGCATGCAGCGCTTTCCTGCCTGATTCAGGACCGTGCAGCTCCCTTCTGCCCGTCCTCAAGGGGCACGCTGCTCTTGCAACCCCCGACGCCCACCTTGAGGTCAATGAGCTCCCTGGGAACAAACTCCTTGTCGTCCACCACAGAGCATGCCAGCTCCCAGCTCATGGCCAGCAGCTGCTCAGCAATGGACGAGCCAGGGATGTCCAGCACCTGCACAGCAAGCAACGCAGACGCTTTGCTCAGATGCTGCCCTTATTTGTTTGTTTTGTCCACATGATTGTGAGTGGCAGGAGGGCGGGGGCCCCATCATTACTGGGCGGCAAGGGGCCGGTCCTTCAACGCGTGCACCAACGACCTGACGCTGCCATTGTCACACACTTGGTTGCAGCGCTGACAACACACATGCAGGGATGAATAGTGCTGAGGTCAAGGCTGTGGGGGTGCCACAGCCTCAGGCTGCAGCCAAGCGCAGCTCCCTGCAACCAGCACTCAAGAACTGTCAAGGCCACAGTCAGCTGCCACTCAATGTGAAGCAGCTTGCAGTCGCTGACCCCAACCCCCAACCCAAGCTGCGCTTACCTCAAGCAGGCTACACAGCCGCACCAGGCAGTCGCTGGTGCCTCGCGACTGCACAGTCCTCATGGCCGGCACCAGGCCATTGGCGATCCTCGCCGAGCCCTTGCGCCGCAGGGCGGTCGTTGCAGCCGCCGCCGCCGCTGCCGTGGCCGCTGACGCCGCGGTGCTAGCAGCTGCGCCGACATGCTGTGAACGCGTTCGCGTCATCTGCGGCCTATCCACCACCGCTGCTGCCGTCGCTGCTGCTGCCGTCGTCGCTGCTGCTGCCGCCGTCGCTGCTGCTGCTGCAGTCGCGGCGTGGTCTTGGTCAATGCGCTGCTGGTGTTCGACCAGGATGTGCATGAGCAGGTGCTGGATGTGCTGCGCCAGGGATGCTGTCGTCGTACCCTGCACACAGCACGTTGCAGGGGGATTGCAGGATGCAGGGGAAGGTGACAAGTGGCGGGCTGGGACCACTAGGTAGATCAGCGAGTGCCGGGGGGCCTGAGTTGACGAACCAGGGTGACGCAACGGTTTGCCTGCTAACCACGGGTGCCCAAGTGTTCTGGTTGGCAGCCAAAATGGCTAGCAATGGTTGCCGTCAGACTATTTATGCGTGATACAATGTTGTACATGTACATGTACATCTACATACAATAGACAGTGTGCATGCAGGTGATGCAGCAGGTTCGCCACCCAGATGAACACCAAGCATCCATTGACATATCGCCCAGTGTGTGTGAGGCCCAGTGCGTTGTCGTTCTGCCACAGCCCTCCCGCCTGCCGCAAACCACACCGGGACCTGCCGACTCCCAAAACCAGCCTAGCCAGCATGGCCACTTGTTGGCCTTGTGGCTAGGCCCCTTGCCTCCCTGGGATTAGGAGCCTAGGCTGACTCCCGTGCCCCTTCTCGACTCAGCGCCTACCCGCATGGCGTCCAGGATGTGCGCAGCCGCGCGGCGCATGAAGTGCAGGTCCATGGCGCGGTACGCAGGCAGGCCATGTTTGCGTGACAGCTGTATCGCGTTCTGCAGTACGGGCCAGGGCAGGAACAGGACGACGGGGCCACGGGCCATGGAGTCGCCCTCGGCGTAGCAGGCCCTGGGTGTCACGCCTGTTGATGCGTTGGGGGTTGGTGCGGGGAGGGGGGGGCACAAAGGGACAAAGGAAGGTGGATGTGGGCGGCTAGACGTGGCGTTTGCAAGATGTGAGGGGGCAAGGGCTGATGGGCCCTGACTGCGGTGTGTGCAGAGTGCTGCTGGCAATCGTCACCAACTGCAGTCGCATGCTACGGGCTGGCGATGCATGCCTGCAAACCTCCTGCCTTCAGGTTGACTTGCCAGCTGAAACACTGCAGGGCCTTGATGTGTGCATCAAACACCTATGCCGCACATTCAGGCAACGAAGGTATTCACACGTCTCCCACGACTGCCTGCCGTCCCCCCACACCTGGCACATAAGCTTGGATGATGCAGCTCAGCAGGCCGACGCCAGTGCCTGCACCCATGTACACGCTGACATCGCTGCCCCTCACCTGCGCAGAAGGTTGCACATGCCAGCAGCGTGAGCCACCATTCAAGTGCATCAGACCAGGATCTAAGCGCGGGCGTGCACAGTGGAGCGCAAGGGCTGAGCAGAGGTGCAGATTGAGGACAGGGACGCGTGTGCCCCGTGCTCCCTCTTTGATTTGCAAGCTGCGTGCATCGCATGTGCCTTAGCCTGGCAGACACCTGCTTGCAACACAATAATCGCTGCCTGTCCAGCTTGACTGGGCAGGGCGTTTCCTGCACTGGCCACTGCCTCACCTCCATGACCAGGCGCACAACGCCCGAAACGACCAGCAGGAGCCCGCCCTTCCACGGATCCCGCGCATCGCTCTCAAAGATGGCCTCGCCCTTCTTGTAGATCTGTTGCTCACAAAAGGGTATCGGAGACGATGGGAGTTGATGAGGGGATTGTCAGGAAGTTGCAAGTTGGTGGTTTAGGATTCTTGGAGGAAGAAGTCAATCACAAAGAACAAGCGCCACATTAATTGCCATGTGGCACGTTGGCAGGGAGGAGGGTTTTCATTCCACGACAAAGGGTCACTGCTGCAAGAAAGGGCACCTGCCACAGCGCCGTCTCAAGACAGTTCTCTTGCCGCCGCCAGCCCTAACATTCCATACTCCTTCTTCCTCACCCATTCCTGCGCCATCACAACCTCCCACATCCCCAGAATCCCCACGCCTTCCACACTTCCCCCACACCTTGAGCTGCGCCTTGGTGCGCAGCGACTTGACCACCTCCAGCGGCACCCCCTGCATGAGGTTGCTATCAGCCAGGATCTGGCGCAGGTGTGGGCGGCGGCGCACGGGGCCGTCATGCTCTACAGCCTGCAAAGCACGCACGAGTACGTCGGGCGGAGGAGGCCGTGACAGATGGGTGTAAGGAGGGGCACAGGCGCTATTGGTGAGGTGGTCAGTCAACAAGTAGTAGTGTTACGAAGATGAGTGGTGGTGGTAGTGGAAGAGCAGTACTGCCTTGAACTTGTCTGTTTATGGCAAAGGCAAGGCAGGGAGCATAGCAGGATAGGCCAACGGGCCAGCACTCTGAGGAGAAGGTGTGCTCGTTAAAAGCCAGTGCACTGGCTGGGGCCCATGGCGGCCCCTGTCGCTCCTCTGGTGGAAAGAAGAGATATAACAACCCATGGATGGGTCAGTCGTCGCCCAGACATGAATGCAGATAGACTTCAACTAAAACACTTATGAACTGGTGTGCCTGTAGTGGCCACCTGTCTCAAGCGACACATACCTGCCTACGGCGCGCCACGGCGTCCGCCAAATCACCCGCCTCCTTCTCCTCAATGACGCCATCTGCAGACAGCAACAAGCAGCAGCAAGCGAGAGGGTTGGGGGCGCAAACACACGGGCTGCAAGCACCTGCCATTATCCCTGTCCTTGTCCCTGTTGCTGCCCGTTCAGGAAGGTTCCTTTTCAGGCACCATCTGGCAGCAGGAGGGGACCCTCACAACCCCAAACCCTAATCCCTTCACTGAAGATTTCTGTAGGCCTCCTCCTCTTACAGCCTGCTACCTAGCTGTGTGTGCTGCTCCTTGTCTCCCCCGCTCTGTCCCCCCTCACCATCAAGCAGCTCCTCCACAAACGTGGACTGCTGGCTCAGCACTGCCAGCGTGGCGCGGTAGGTCTGGATCGCCTGGAACTTCTCCGGCGCTTCTACCCTACACCAAGGGAGGGGACGGAAGGCGGACAGACTGGCATGTTAGCTGGTGCTGATGCTGCGGAAAAAACATTCCTTGTTGAATGCAGTTCCATCGCTCAGCCACTTCTCTGCTGGCGACACAGAGGCTGCAGCCCTGTATGAGCTGTGCTGCCTTTCATCCTCAGCCACCGCTCGCACCACCAGCTTCTCACCTTCTGTCAATCACAAAGCTCCAGGCCAGGTCCGACTGCTGCTTGACCTCCTGCAGCAGCGCCACGCCTGTCGGGCCGCTGTGCGACAGCCACAGCGTCTTGGGGCTGCCGCTCAGCGCCTGCAGGTGTGAAGCGGGCGTGGGGGGGCATCAGTCACGTCGTTACATGACTTCTGTGACATAGGACAAGGGAGGAGCGATTGGGGTAAGGCTCGGGCACATGACTGCCACCAACAACTTCAACATCTTGGTGCCTTCAGTTGCACAGCTACCCAGGCCCGACACATTTGCAGACTGCCAAGGCCAACCCCTGCAGTACACCCATTCCCCACCTTCCCTTCCCCTGAACCCCTTGCCCCGTTCCGCCCATCCTATTTCCCCTGTTGGACCTTCGCTCCATCACCTTCTTCCTGACTTCCCTCCCCTCAAGTTTTTGTTCTCACCTGCCACAGCTCCATTGCCACCTCCAGGCCCACGGTCATGGAGCGGTCCAGGAACTGTGACAGCAGCCAGGCAGGGCCCTGGAGGAAAGGAGCAGGGCGGGAGGGAGAGGCAATGTGACAGCAACCTCAAGATCGAGTTGGAACGGCCGGGCAGGCGCGAAAATCGTTTAAGTTTAGGATACTTAAAAAAATGGGATTTTGCGCGTCGTGTCGACAGTTTAAAAGCACAACCAATTGAAAAATTAGAACGTTTAGTTCAAAATTTACGTGATAAATTTGTAACAAAATTAAAGGTGCGAGTGCACACATGGAATCGCCTTGCGGAAGTGCCTCTGGTAACAGTCCCAGACGGCACATACTATGGGTACCATGGGAATGGTACTGATGGGAGTGTACCACAGGAGGTGTTATGTACTTGCCTTCAGCATCGCGCGGTACAGCCAGAACCAGGCGCTGGCCAGCCAGCCGTGCTCGCGCCGCTTGGTGTCCATGACGGAGCGGCGGATGAGGAACACGAGGCGGCCCGCCGCACGCAGCGTCCACTTGCGCGACACCTCCTTTTCGGCGCACTGCCACAGCGCGAGTGGCTGGTCGCTCCTGAGGGGGAGGAGGCGGAGAGTGTGCCAGAGGGCAAGTACAGGTGGGTACCGGAAGGTGCGGGGGAGGCACAGGCGGGGGC